>CP092867.1:125374539-125443446 GCA_030710605.1 Cordylochernes scorpioides
TTTAAGCAAACTTGAATCGAGCCCAACAGACATCAGGAAAAAAACAAAACCCATTAGGAAAAAAAACTGACAAAATCACTAGTTTAAATGTGTTGAAGTTTGAGATTGAATCAAGGAATAAAAGGATTATTTATTAAACAAAGTAACTTAAAACAAGATGTTAAAATAACAACATTTTAAAGGCAAGTAGGTAGATATGTGTTGACGTCGACCGCAGCGCCGCCGCGGCCGTTGATTGGTGGATCCCCCACGCCATTGGCTCCACGCCAATCTTTGGATCGCTTATTCCAACACTCCCTCTCGATCCAAAATGTTCAGTAGACCTCTTAAGTAGTGGAATTTGTTTCGTGGAAGAGGTTTAGTCATTATATCAGCTAGCTGTTCTGAGCTGCAAACATGATGCACTTTAAGTTCACCTTCTTCATGTTTGGATCTAATGAAGTGGTAGCGAACATCAATATGTTTCGTTCGTTTGTGGAATACTGGATTTTCAACAAGTTTTATTGCTGCTTGGTTGTCGATATAAAGTTCAGTTTCTTTAGTAATATCACAGTCGATGCCCTGTAGAAGTCTTCTGATCCAAATCAATTCCTTAGCAGCAATGCAGCAGCGATTGTATTCACTTTCGGTGGTTGAAAAGTGCGATAATGGTTGTCGTTGGCTTGCCCAAGAAACAGTTCCTCCGTTCATCATGAAGGCATAACCAGTCGTACTTTTTCTGGAGTCAACATCACGAGCAAAATCACTATCAGAGTAGCCAACAAGTTGGTCTTGTCCAGTGAAGAGAATTCCCATGTGTGGAGTGCCTTTCAGATAACGGAAAATATTCCTCACTGTTGTACAATGTGCAGGTCCTGAATATTCTAGGAATTTACTCACTTGTGAAACTGCATAAGTGATATCTGGACGTGAAACACATGATGCAAACATAAGGGATCCAACAGCTTCTCGAAAAAGGAATTTAGGCATCTTTTCCTTTTGTCTGGAGTAGGACAGTCCTGCTTTGTTAAGATGACAGAAGGATCCATAGGCACCGAAGCAGGAATACAGTCAGCCATATTAAATTTACTCAAAATTTTGTCAATATATGATGACTGGTGAATGAAAATACTTGCCCTATCTTCTGACTGCTCTATTTGTAGCCAACAAAAAAGTTAACACTTCCAGATGTAATATCAAATGCGTTGTTCTAACTCATCCATTATAATAGCTATTGCCTCTTTATCTTTAGATAGAATAATTCCATCATCAACATAGAGAGCTAAGATAACATTTGAATCATTGTGTGTTCCAATGAAAAAGCACGGGTCGGCGTCTGATGTTTTGAAATTATGGCTATTCAAAAAATTGGTAAATTTCTTATTCCAATTTCTAGAAGATTGTTTAAGACCATACATACTTTTATGTAATCTATAGCAGCTATTATCATCTCTCTTGTAGCCTTCTGGTTGTTCAAGATAAACAAGTTCCTCTAATTAGCCATTGAGAAAAGCTGTCTTTACATCGAATTGCTAAGAAACATCCTTTCAGAAAGCAGCGTGTGATAAAAGAATGCGTAACGAATCATACCTGACTACTGGGCTAAACGTATCGAAATAGTCAACATTTTTGATTTGAGAATAGCCTTTTGCAACTAATCTGGCTTTGAAACCGTTGAATTGTACCATCGGACTCCGTTTTAATTTTATAAACCCATTTACAACCGATAGGTTTATGACCATCTGCCAAACGTTCTAAAGTCCATGTTTTATTTTTATTTAATGCGCATCAATCTCTTCATCCATGGCTAATTTCCATCTTTCTGAATCTGAACTCGTTATTGCATCTACATAGTTACTGGTTTCATCAGCGAGCGCAAAGTTACATTGGCTATTCGAAACTTTAGAGCGTGTTATCATTGGATGCGAACTGATATCGGATACTGGCGGCATTTCCTGCACTGGAATGTTTGCTGTCGCAACTGGTGATTCATCCGGAGCGCTGTTAATCTGAAATATTATTTCTTTTGGTTTGGTAGATTCTCTATCTGGAGTAGCTTTCTCATCGAATGTGACATCTTTAGAAATTCTTATTTTTCTAGTTTTCCAATCCCATAATCTAAAATTTTTGCTTGTATTCTCATAACCTAAAAACATAAGTTTTATCGATTTATGATCCCACTTTTTACGGTTTTCTTTGGGAATATGCATATAAGCATTACAGCCAAATATTTTATAGTTAGCTACATTAGGCTTTGTGCCAAAGAAAAGTTCATAAGGTGTCGTTCCAGGGGTTTGCTTAGTCGCACTTCTATTTAGAATATAGGTTGCTGTGTTACAGGCCTCAGCCCAAAAAAATCCTGGAAGATTTCGTGAATTTAGCATGGACCTGGCTGCTTCCACAATCGTACGATTGTCTCTTTCTATACGTCCTATCTGTTCGTGCACATAAGGTGCAGTGAACTCGTGAATTATCCCAAATCTTTTACATAAATCTGCAAATTATCGCTTTTGAATTCTAGCGCATTATCAGTCCTAAGAACTTTTATCTTATTTCCAGTTTGAGTATAGATTAGAGTAGCATATTCTTTGAATATATCCAGCACATCTGATTTGTTTTTAATAAAATAAATATGGCGATAACCACTAAAGTAATCTTTAAATAAGCAGAAATACAGATATTTACTTAAAGATTGAGTCTGCATTGGGCCACAAATATCAGCATAAATAAACTCACCTAGCTGGTAGTTTTTGCCATCTGAGGGATAGCACGACTTTCTATGGGCTTTTCCAAGTTGGCATCCTTCACAGAAGAAAAATTCTCCCTCTAAATCTTGAGGCTGCAGACCATCCACCAATCCTTTGGTCGCCATCTCTCGAAGTGTAGCAGCTGGAAGATGCGCAAGTTTCTCGTGCCACAACTGAAGCTTGTTCTCGCTGGTGATGTATCCTTGTGATGATGACGTAACCTTGAAGAGCATCCTGTAGAGGTCGTCATGACGCACTCCTACGGCTTTTAGGTCATTATCCATGAAGATCTGTGGCTTTTCATGTTTGATAATGACGTTGAATCCTCTTCTTGTGGACGTAGAAAGGCTATACAAATTTTTCTTTAGTTGCGGCGAGTAGAGCACATTTCTTATGTACGTATTGTACCATCCACCGTCGACGTAGGCTTGAATCTCGATGTCTCCCATGCCTTCTGCAAGTAGTGTCGAGTTGTCTCCCAAGTAGATTGGATGATCACTGGTGAACGGCGTGTAGGTCTTGAACCACTCTCGTCGAAATGTCATGCTGCAGCTTGCACCGCTGTCAGCATACCAAATATCATTGGGCTCTACTTGATTATCGCACAAAATAAGTCCATAATCACTTGAACTTCCTTTTGAATCATGAAGATTTTTGGATTTATTTTTCTCATTAGCTAATCTTTTTCTACATTCGCGGCTCCAATGTCCAATTTTGTGACAATAGTGGCACTTAGTGTTCTTCTTGACATCTTGAAAAGAACGTTGTGTATCTTTAGGCTTCGTTCGTGCTTGCCTGTGTAATAAGGCCTCATCTTGTTTAGAAGAACCGCTTTGTTGATTCCTTGTTTCTTCAATCAAAAGTCTTGCAGTTAAATTGTTAAGAGTTTGAGCTTTCGGATCTAACGATTCCCACGCTGCAACAAAGTAGCGCATACTCGAAGGCAAAGTATTTAAAATTTTTGCTACCTTTTGATCTTCCGTTATGGTTCCGCCCATTTGTGAAATTTGTGCAGAAATATTTTCAATTTTGCTATGTAATCACTTATTGTTTCCGATGTCAATCGTGCATCGAAGAATTGTTGCCAAAGTAGGCCAATAGTAAATTCGGATTTTTGTTCATGAATAGCAAGTAATTTCTGCCACATTTGTGAAGCGGAAGTACAGTTCATCAGGGGCTGAAGAAACTTTAATTCGATTGCCTGTGATAATAACATCCTTGCCTTAACGTCCTTTGATTTCCAATTCTGTAGTGAACTTTCAGAGTTACTGTCGGAGGAAACAACATTCGGCTTTATTTCTAAGCCTTCCAATAATTCTAGTAATTTTTGTTGTTCCAAAAGAAGCCTGAATTGGAATTTCTATAGTGAAAAGTTTTCACCATTAAAAACTTTAATCCTTGAAAGACAATCTTCGCTCATCTTCTTTGTCTTGGAATCGGCCAACGACAAAAAGAAACTAGGGTTATGGTTGGCGGTTGACGCCTAAACTTCGAGCAAAACAAAGGCTTACTCACTGCTGGCGGTTAATCCTTTTAGGCGCAGTGGAAGCGTGCTGGGCCCATAACCTGTTGAAGTTTGAGATTGAATCAAGGAATAAAAGGATTATTTATTAAACAAAGTAACTTAAAACAAGATGTTAAAATAACAACATTTTAAAGGCAAGTAGGTAGATATGTGTTGACGTCGACCGCAGCGCCCGCCGCGGCCGTTGATTGGTGGATCCCCCACGCCATTGGCTCCACGCCAATCTTTGGATCGCTTATTCCAACAAAATGCAAATGGAAAAACCTTGCTGACCGACAAAGAAATTGGAAATGATCTTTCAGAGCATTTTTCCAAACACTTTTCCAAGGCGGAGGATGAGGTTCCGTCTTACCTAACAGATAACACTTGCCATCATCCCAAAGAGAATATACTATCAATGACAACGCCAAATGAAGTCAAGGAAGTGATTGAAAACCTAGGTAATCACAAAGCTCCAGGCCACGACAATATTACGCCGCAAATGACTAAAAACCTCCCCATCAAATGGATAGTTTTCCTCGCTGGGATCTTCAATGCTGCATTACACCTGTGCTACTTCCCGAAGACATGGAAACATGCCATTATCATAACCATTCCAAAAAAATCACCTGTCAAATCACCTGAAGATCTCAGACCAATCAGCCTTCTCTCTACCATCGGTAAGGTATACGAGAGAATCGTTCTTCGCAGAATGCAGTCATACATGGATTCTATTAACTTTATCATTCCTCAACAATTTGGATTGAGAAAAGGACACCCCACAACCCACCAGCTAATCACAGTAATAGACTACATCCAAATAAGAAAGTCCCACAAGGAGGCAGTAGGTGCTGTTTTTCTAGACTTTACCAAAGCCTTTGATAGAGTATGGCATGATGGCTTGATAGCATAAATAAAAAAAAAAAATCATTTTCCAAGGGATTTTATCAAATTCTTGAAAAACTATCTCCAGGGCTGAACCTTTTCAATTAAGCAAGGGAATTATATAACCACGGCAAAACCAACCCAGATTGGAGTCCCTCAAGGCTCTATCCTTGGACCCTACCTATTCAACATCTACATCAACGATTTCCCTCCACATCCAAAATGTCAAATAAAACTTTTCGCAGATGACGCAGCAATTTTATCAAACTCCAAATCAATAGGAATAATAACTACACAACTCCAAAATTACATAAACAGTATAACCAAATGGCGCAATGATTGGAAATTAGACATCAACACAAAAAAGTCTCAGGCAATAATTTTTCCTCCACTAGACAATAAAAAATTCAAGCCACAATCCATCCTGAAGGTAAACCAGAGCCCTATTAACTGGACTGACAGCGTTAAATATCTTGAGTTACCTTAGACTCCAAGTTGAAATTCAACACGCATGTCAAAAATGTCATAAAGAAAGCAAAAATCGCAAAAATAAACATTATCAAGCCTGTTCAACTATAGAAGCAAATTGACTACAAAACAAAGGTTTACTCTATACAGAAGTTGTATCCTCCCGATAGTAACATACGCACTCCCAATTTGGTGTAAATATATTACAACCACAAACAAAAACAGGATAAACGCATTTATGAGAATCTGCCTTCGGACAAGTATAGGAGCTCCATTCAACCTATCAAACAAGATACTGAAGGAGGACTTGAACCAACCCGATCTAGAAGATATGTACCAAACTTCCGTTAAGAAATTATACCTTCAAATGCAAAATTCAAATAATCCAACCATACAAGATATTCTACAAAATAAAGGAGATATCAATCCCCGACTCCGACGACCCGGCCTTGACACTTAGTCAAGAGCTCATCGCCCAACAGCTGCCCTCCTGCAAGGCCTAGGGGGACCACGTCTACTCCACCAACTCGCCATGTGTAAATAGCCAGGACAAGGTGACTCGCGAGCTGTGCTCGAATGTAACACCTGTAAATTGAGACGAAATAAATAAATAAATAAATATTGTGAGAGAGAAAAATAAAGGCTGTCTGTTGCTGCTAGCTCGCTTCGTAGTTTCTTCCAAGGCTACAACATTGGTCCTTATCGAGCCGGATTTAAAGAAGATATTAAAAAGATATTAAGAAGATAGTAAGAAGATTAAAATGATATTAAGAAGATACTAGACCAAGAGTTGAAAGTAAGCCGGAAGAAACCTGAGAATTTGAATCGCTAAAAAGTGATACCTACTGCTTTGCATATAAGAAAGTTTAGAAATTAAAGCAAATCAGGTGAGAATCAAAACGGTGTTTAGCGATTGGATAGATATATCGAAAATAAGAAGATATTTGAAACTATAAAAATGAAGCGAGCAATAAAAGGTAGAGCCGTTCAAAGAACGACTATTTCCAAGATGATTAAAAAAGTAGAAGCGGAGTTGGATGAAGAAACTCCTTCTGAAAATATAATAAGAATGAGTTATAAACTCCGCGAAAAGCACCTGGCAAGTCTTCAAGATGAGGAAAAGTTGATCTGGGATTTGATGCTAGACGATGAGGAGAATGATGTCAAGGTACTAGAGGAGGAGGAGGATACAGTGATCCAGTATGATCAGAAGTGGATAAATCTTGAAATGATAATTAATTATTTCCTCAACTCTCTGAAGAAAAATACGGATGCCCTCCATGATACTAGTTCGGAAAAAGGCTCGCTGCCTGAAACAAGAGTTTGCCGATTGCCCAAATTAGAATTAAAAAGATTCGATGGAACCAGGCTAGAATGGTTGGGCTGGTGGGCCCAATTCTCCACGATACATGAAGATTCTAGGCTCTCAAACGTGGATAAACTGCAATATTTGTGCAAGCCATAAAGGAAGATACAAGAGCATCACGACTGGTGAAAAGTTTTCCACTTACTGCCGACAATTACCCAAAAATCATTGCGGCGTTAAAAGACCGGTTTGGCGATAGGGTAATTCTAACCGAAATATATGTGAGACAATTACTGGGCCTAGTCATAAATAACGCCCGGAGAACAACAATGCCTATTGAGAACCTGTATGACAAGTTGGAGTCCTATCTCCGATTTTTGGAATCCTTGGAGTTACTCAGGATCAGAATGCGACGTTTTTGTACCGCATAGTTGAATCTAGTCTACCAGAGGAATTGATTCAGGTTTGGCAGCGCAGTTCCATTTCGGGATACGGTGTCGAAGGTGAGGATAAGCCTCAAGCTATAAACAAGAGGCTAGGTTCGCTGTTAAAGTTCCTAAGGCAGGAAGTAAAGGAGGTAGAAACGTCTGAATTATGTGAGGGCTGGATTTGGCGAATCATCTAAAAGAGTTACAAAGCCCTATACTACAAGGCTACACGGAACTGAAGTAAGAGACACAGGTAACTCACAGCCTAAGGTGTGTCTATTGTGTCGAGGTGGCCATTGGTTGCCGACATGCCAGAGATGGCTTGCCATGCCTGTTAAGGACAGAAGAGAGTTACTAGGCAGACATAAGGCTTGTTTCCACTGCCTTCGTGTTGGACATTATGGGCGTCACTGCAGAAAGTATATAAAATGCAAGCTGTGTAACAAACATCACAATACTTTTCTGCATAGTGAGAAGACCCAGAACATCAGGGAGATTCCTTCAAGGGCAGAACCGCGAGAGGTATCAATCGCGGGCATGCATGTTGAGACATTGGTACCCAGGGCTCTTTTGGCCACGGCCTTAGTGCGGTTGGTTAATAACCGGAATGAGGAAATAGTGGTGAGGGCCTTATTGGATCAAGGATCGCAGTCCTCTATACTACACAAGAATGTGCTCCAGATGTTGAATATCCCGGTCTCCAAGGTGAATGCTCAAATTTATGGAGTCAATTCGATCAAAGGAGAGGAGGTAAAGGAGCTTGCCCACTTTGTCATAAAGCCTCTCGGGAAGGAGAAATGGGAATTGCCACTACAGGCTTTATTAGTAAATAAAATGACTGGATTGTTACCAGGTCTATTCTACCATTCTAATAAAGCCCTAGACTCAGTTGTATCCTTTCCCTAACTCATAGGTTGCCTTTGTACCATCCTGATCAGACAAAGATCTCTATATGGGTAATATGGGTCTGTTTGTGTATGTGTGTGTGTGTTTTTGCTTGTTTCTTATACATTCTTAAAATATACTAATCGGTCCGTTTTATTGTCTAAATCGCATCTTCTGGCATCGAAACTATGATGAGTGTTCCTTCCAGATATAGCTATATAACCTGTGAAAAATTAATACAGATTGGTCACATATTGTAGGAGTGTTTAAGGAACAAACACACAGACCCATATTCCTTTTTATTTATATAGATCGATTTTACGAAAAATCCTGATATGATTGGAAAAAATGGAGGTCATTTTCGAAATAATCACACTAAATAACATAAAAACTGGATAAAACTTCTGTTGAATTTTCAAAATATTCAATTTCGCAGGCCTTTGTAATTATATGCAGATATTTATAAAGTCTTTTTACAATTATTTTTATTGTTATTGTTGGATAGTTTTAGAAGCCAGCTCTCAGATTTATAAAATTAATTATTCAAACTTTAAACATTTTTAGATATAGAGAGAAACGAGTTGAATACCTCGTATTTAAGGCTACATAAATTATCTAATTTACATCGTTCAAACCAGATTGAACTTATACTCAAAGAATAATCATTTTCTTGGTTCAGTTATACAATAAGCTGGGACAAGTCTCGACTTCAAATAATTAGAAATATCTTTTTAATCAAATTATAATTTTAAATTATTTCAAGTTTTAACCAATAATTCAAAATATAATTCCATATGATTGCATTGTCATCGGGAGTAAGTAAGTGAAATAAAAGATAAATAGTATCAAATATGTAGTAAAATTTGTTTAAAATCCTTTTTTATTGAGCTAAAATAGCTCAGTCGGGAGAGCGTTAGACTGAAGATCTGAGAGTGCCTGGTTAGATCCCAGGTTTGGCATCTTTTGCCCTCCTGCAAGGTCTGGGGGTCACCTCTACTTCACCAACTCGCCATGTGTAAACAGCCAGGACAAGGTGACTGTGCTCAATGTAACACCTGTAAACTGAGAGACGAAATAAATAAATATAGGCTTTTTTAATATAAATGATAGAAAAGAAGAAAGATAGAGCTCAACATATACGGAGAGAATTTTATTTATTTGGTTTACCCGGGTTCCTGGAAAGCGCGTACAAATACCAGGGCTTGAGAGAGTTGATAGAGAATTTAGAGAAACATATAATATCAGAAAAAATGAAAGAAAAAATAGAAGATAAAAAGGTCAGGTGTTGAAATCAAAATAAAATATCTACATATCTTCTTCTATATATATATATATAAATCAATGTTTGTTTGTTTGTATGTCCGGTATACAAATTCGCAGTAGTTCACTAATTCAAACCAAAATTTCCATACATAGGTAAAAAGATACGTGGAAGACGATTGGCTATTTTAAAAAAAATATAAATCAATTATTAAAACTATTTATTCAAATTATTCTACTTAGCTCACGAACAGCGCCCTCTATCAAAGATTAGATTAAATTATGCTGATGCAAACAAATAGATAATGCTAATAACAAACAATTATAAAAATATCTTATCTAAATATATATAACTCGGGTATATATGCACACGGGTCAATCCCGGGGCGAAGCCCGGGTCACCCGTCTAGTATATATAATAGCTTTTAAATTATATTTTAGCATAGTAATCTATATATATAAAATTGAATGTCTGTCTGTCTGTTTGTCTGTCTGTTTGTTTGTACTCTATAGATTCAAAAACCATACATCCAATCGCCGTGAAATTTTGGGATATTATTAGGTATATCACCGGGAAGGTTTTAGAAAAATAATTTCATGAATATCTTGAATATCCTTAGAGTTATTTGCAGATTTGTAGATTTAACTCGCAAGCAGCGCCCCCATTGTGACGATGTTAACAAGTTTTCTTATCACTAAGTTTGTTATCTTAAATATTATTTATCAAAAGTAAGATTATCTCAGGATGACACGGCAATGTGACACGGGAAAAAATGTTCACTAGATAAAACTATGATTTTCTATATGATATAAAAAGCCAACAATGAAGAGTGAATGTAATATAAAAAGCCAACAATGAAGAATGAATGTAAGATAAAAAGCCAACAATGAAGAGTGAATGTAAGATAAAAAGCCAACAATGAAGAATGAATGTAAGATAAAAAGCCAACAATAAAGAGTGAATGTAAGATAAAAAGCCAACAATGAATAGTAAATGTAATATAAAAAGCCAACAATGAAGAATGAATGTAAGATAAAAAGCCAACAATGAAGAGTAAATATAATATAAAAAGCCAACAATGAAGAATGAATGTAAGATAAAAAGCCAACAATGAAGAGTAAATATAATATAAAAAGCCAACAATGAAGAGTGAATGTAAGATAAAAAGCCAACAATGAAGAGTGAATGTAATATAAAAAGCCAACAATGAAGAATGAATGTAAGATAAAAAGCCAACAATGAAGAGTAAATCTCTATCTATCTATATATATAAAATTGAAATAATATTATCATGCATATAGAAAAAAATGATTATATGCCTCTTCTTTATGCCGGACCAAACTACTCATTTCATCGACATTTTTGAAAGTAAAACAGTGTAAACGGTATTAAATATGTATAATGGAACAATGGCTTAAAATATAATAGAAAGTGAGCTGAATGAAGACAAAAAAAAATGTTAAGAATTCCCTATGAATTGAAATGAAGTGATTTTGGATATAAAATATAAAAAAAACTCGATTGATACACATTTAAAATGGTTTAAAATGGCATTTATTAAGCCAAACAGTGTGAAAAAGTAGATACAGTAGAGCTTCCATTGAGAGGATGCCTAAAATCGTAGCTTAAACCGTCTCTCCGAGAGGCAGTCTCTTATTAAAGGTCTATTAGAGATTCTTTAATATCAATTAGAACCTCCAATGAGAGACCACCTACTGGAGAAACAAGTTGAGTCATGTTTTTAGGTGGTCTTTCTTAAGAGACTCTATTTACATATATTAAAATCAACATTTTCTTACTGTTACGTTTAATTACTGCTAATCTATATATATAAAATTGAATGTCTGTCTGTACTCTATAGATTCAAAAACCATACATCCAATCGCCGTGAAATTTTGGAATATTATTAGGTATATCACCGGGAAGGTTTTTGAAAAATAATTTCATGAATATCTATATATATAAAAATGAATGTATGTGTGTGTGTCTGTTTGTTTGTTTGTCCTTTATGCCTGACCAAACCACTCATTGAATCGCCATGACACTTTGGGAAGTTATTTAGTATAGTACTGGGAAGGTTTCTAGCAAATAAAATTTTTGAAATAACTTTTCGCCTAGAAATAATCAAGATAAATATTCTAATTTATCTGTTATAATTCAACAATCTGCTCTAAATATTATCATGATGATACGATGATTTTGTAATGTATAAAATTAGGAAAGACAAAATTCAGGATGACACGACAATTTATTTGAGACAAGAATAATGATACAATTCCAAGGCAAGATACTATTACTTTAACTTCCAATTACCGAGGGAACCAATTAATATTGATTTTATTCAACTTATCGAGTATTTTTCAAGGGACCGGGAAAAAATGTTCACTTTATCGAGAGATTCGTTAGACAAACCTTTACTCGGGTAAAACCCGGGCGAAGCCGGGCGGGTCCGCTAGTTATTCCATAAAATACCTAATGTTGAAAAAAAATATATTTTTATATAAATACAACAACAACAACAAAGCCTTAATTAGGAACACTCGTCCCATGCAGGATTCTCCCAGATGGGTAAACAGAAGTAAACATAACAGTTATCTACAGTAAGTGGAGAATAACATCAATCTTTCCTTAAGTTGGGTCACTCTTCTGTGTTATACTTTTTGACTGGGCTGTTCTCCAGAATTTGTGAAAAGCCAATGCATTGGTCCTGCTTGTCACTACTTATCTATATATATAAAAATGAATGTATGTGTGTGTGTCTGTTTGTTTGTTTGTCCTTTATGCCTGACCAAACCACTCATTGAATCGCCATGACACTTTGGGAAGTTATTTAGTATAGTACTGGGAAGGTTTCTAGCAAATAAAATTTTTGAAATAACTTTTCGCCTAGAAATAATCAAGATAAATATTCTAATTTATCTGTTATAATTCAACAATCTGCTCTAAATATTATCATGATGATACGATGATTTTGTAATGTATAAAATTAGGAAAGACAAAATTCAGGATGACACGACAATTTATTTGAGACAAGAATAATGATACAATTCCAAGGCAAGATACTATTACTTTAACTTCCAATTACCGAGGGAACCAATTAATATTGATTTTATTCAACTTATCGAGTATTTTTCAAGGGACCGGGAAAAAATGTTCACTTTATCGAGAGATTCGTTAGACAAACCTTTACTCGGGTAAAACCCGGGCGAAGCCGGGCGGGTCCGCTAGTTATTCCATAAAATACCTAATGTTGAAAAAAAAAAATATTTTTATATAAATACAACAACAACAACAAAGCCTTAATTAGGAACACTCGTCCCATGCAGGATTCTCCCAGATGGGTAAACAGAAGTAAACATAACAGTTATCTACAGTAAGTGGAGAATAACATCAATCTTTCCTTAAGTTGGGTCACTCTTCTGTGTTATACTTTTTGACTGGGCTGTTCTCCAGAATTTGTGAAAAGCCAATGCATTGGTCCTGCTTGTCACTACTTATTTCAATAAAACATATGGCGAATTGTTTTCATAAACAATCTTCTGGCAGAGAATCACTCTCTCATCCTCCAAAGCCAGACAGTAAAACATGTAGTTTGGAAATTCCTGGATAAATTCACTACTACATGGAGTGCACTTCAAGTTCTTGGATTTCAACAATAGAACGTGATTATACACAGCAATAACACGCCATCTATATAATACAAATGAAAACACCAAAACGCGGATGTTTCTTTTCACAAATAAATCAAACTTCTACTGTCCTTATTTCCAGGATTCCAACCTTCAGTGTTGCATATATAAGCAGAATGATCCAATACAGTATTAGAGCTCTAAAGAAGCGATGTGGTAGATTAAATTAGCGAAACCGCTTGGAGGGTTCACCACTGATGAGCCAAGCCCTCCCAATATATTTTTTTCATCGCAGTAGGGGCAGTAGAAGTTTGATTTATTTGTGAAAAGAAACATTCGCGTTTTGGTGTTTTCATTTGTATTAGAACGTGATTATGTTTAAATATTATGAAAAATTAATTTTCACTTGGGCAACGCATCGCTCTACTGTCAATGGATATCTTTGTTGACGTAAGACACCATAGAAGTTGATGTATGCGAAATACCTATAGTGAGAACAGAGTACAGAATTTCTTATTCTTACATAACCCAACTGTATAGAATGTATTAGGGCCTCCAATCCCGGAAAACGTAATCCCGGAGCCAAATAATGATCCCGAAATTCCGTGATTCTGCTCGAAAAATCCCGAGATTACTGGTTTGTGCATGAAAACCCGCTCAAAAATATATTTTTCTTATCAAGCATTTTGGTAATCAAACAGATGATGAGATAGCATACTTTTGACGTTTTGTTTATACAGCTGCATTTCGTGTCTTTTTTTTCTGAGAGATTTGAAATTATTTTCATGCACTAATAACGAAGGGTTATTCTGCAAGATCTTTCCAAAATGGCAGCCTCTAGAATGAAAGTATGCAGCAGTATACATGGGGGAGGCCCCAGTTTTTGTTGACATGCAAATAGTGGCTTCTTAGATAGTAGCGGCATCCCTTTATTTTTGTGGCGGATCTGCGTGTAACATGGACCCGCCACTAACCTCTTAACTGGATTTCAACTTTTTTTTATAATTTTTTTTTTAATCTATGTTTATACTCTCCATCCTGTACTCTGTATGCGTGAGTCATCATGAACGCACTGCTCTGCTGTTCATTTTGTGAAACCCTCGCTAGCTTTTTTGTCATTTAATTTAAATTAAATTTATTTAATGTCATTTTTCATTAAATGCTTCGTCACTATCAAGCATCAGCCTAAAGTAGTTTTCAACTTATACGAACATAAAACAAAGTATCTAAAACAATATTTTCGGACCTTGTTATTTCTCAATAGAAAACGCGTCGGACATTTTTGGTAAGCTTATCACTTCTTGATTGTGATGGCGAAGTTTATTCCTTTTAAATCAGAAGGAATCTGGTGCTATTACCTACGAGACGGATCTGGCCAAAATGCACAGTGTATAGCGCGCAAAAGGATTTTGAAATGCGTCGGTGGGTCAACAAAAGGGCTGCATGTACACCAGAAGGCGGTCCACGGAATCGAAACTTCGAAGAGAAAGGTTAAAGACGAAGTTGATACACAGAATGAAAGTATGCAGCAGTATACATGGGGGAGGCCCCAGCTTTTGTTGACATGCAAATAGTGGCTTCTTAGATAGTAGCGGCATCCCTTTATTTTTGTGGCGGATCTGCGTGTAACATGGACCCGCCACTAACCTCTTAACTGGATTTCAACTTTTTTTATAATTTTTTTTTTAATCTATGTTTATACTCTCCATCCTGTACTCTGTATGCGTGAGTCATCATGAACGCACTGCTCTGCTGTTCATTTTGTGAAACCCTCGCTAGCCTTTTTGTCATTTAATTTAAATTAAATTTATTTAATGTCATTTTTCATTAAATGCTTCGTCACTATCAAGCATCAGCCTAAAGTAGTTTTCAACTTATACGAACATAAAACAAAGTATCTAAAACAATATTTTCGGACCTTGTTATTTCTCAATAGAAAACGCGTCGGACATTTTTGGTAAGCTTATCACTTCTTGATTGTGATGGCGAAGTTTATTCCTTTTAAATCAGAAGGAATCTGGTGCTATTACCTACGAGACGGATCTGGCCAAAATGCACAGTGTATAGCGCGCAAAAGGATTTTGAAATGCGTCGGTGGGTCAACAAAAGGGCTGCATGTACACCAGAAGGCGGCCCACGGAATCGAAACTTCGAAGAGAAAGGTTAAAGACGAAGTTGATACACAGACCCCTGCAAAAAACACCCTCAAGATATCAATTTTCGATCATTTTTCGTCTCATAGTCTCGTGATCATGAGATTACATTTGCTATAATTACAATTAATTTTAATCACAATTGCTATAATTATATATAGAATTACGAGTAATTATGTTTACATTCTAATGCAAATTATTTGTTTTGCAAAGTAATGCATTGCAAAGTAATCGTAATTACAAGGTAATGTATTACTTTGAATGGATTACTGCACAGCACTGCATTAAGAGATGTGGTCTAAGAGTTCCAAGAACAGTATTTTTTTTTCCAGATGTGTGTACAGTAATTGACAGCTAATTTCAAACTGTAACCCAAAAGCAATGATTTAGTTCATAAGCAGGCGCAAAATATATGGCTTTCAGATTGTTTTCATCGAAGTAAGTGCCACGTCATTGGCACTATATAAAATAAAAAATTAAAAATATAACGAACGAAACGATATACCTCTTGGCGTAGAAAGACGAAAATGTTTTTCAATCCCCTGATTAAGAAAAAAGCAATCCCGAATCGCGGGATTGAAAATATGTACAGGGATTGGAGGCCCTAAATGTAGTTCTAATAACTAAAGGAATGTTTCTTTGTAAGATTTTTATAAATAATTGCCTCATCATCGTGAGTGAGAAAATAGCATTAAAAGATGAAATAGTCAAAATTTTCATGAAAACCTTTATAAAGAAAGCTATTTTATATGACTACAAACAAAAATTAGGATTTATTATAAAACACTTTAAGAGAATAAGTAAGAGTAATTTTTATGAAACCTAATATCTTGCTAATTAGTAAAATTCACGGAACGGCGTTTTTATTTTTTATAAAAAACTTTACTAGATATTAAGGAACTACTGTATTTAAGTTAGTCTTTTTTTGATCTATATAAATCTTGAAATAAACTTTTACGTCAGTCGAAAGTTTTTTTGAAAATTATGTCTTCAAAATGACTTTTAAAAATCTTGGAGGTCCGCCTGGCCAACAGATAAAAGACAATGTTTTAGTATATATATATATGTGGTATTCTACTATGTTGGGAAACCTTACTCTTGGTGTTGAAGGTTGTTGAAGTGGTGACGCAGTCGTGGTGAATGATGCAGTCGTGGTGGATGATGCAGTCGTGGTGGATGATGCTGTCGTGGTGGCTGAGTGAAAGGATTACACACAGGGGAAATAAGCCGGGCCACTTGATGGTTGAAAATATAAGGCAACGGGTTGGAGGAAAGAAAGCTTTTGAGAAAGGCAGAGCGGTTTTTGATGATTAATTAGTTGATCACATGGCGATGATTGGATTTAGATGAAATGAGCGGAGAGAGAGGTCTCTAGTGAGCAGACATTACCTTGGTGGGGTCGAGTCGATGACTGGGTCTGAACTCGGTGGGAGTGAATGAAGAACTGTAGATGTTGTTCAGATGGGAGCCAAAACACTACTAGGTCCGAACTCGGCGAGAGCGAGTGAACAACTGACCATTCTTGCTTTTCGATTTAACACCAAGACTCAGTTTCTTTTTGATTGGTCGAGAGATGTCACATGATCTTTTCCTATTGGTCGACCTATTTAGGTACTGTCTTCTGATTGGATCTGCGGCTGCTTTGATGGAAGATACCGCCGATCTTGTCAGGAAGTGTCGGGTGTTATTTCGACTCTATTTACTTCCGCGTTATCAAATACGTCCGGCCTTCTGTCAGGAAGTATTGACTGTACAAGTTATTTATAATTGTGCCCGCTTTAAACCTATTTCCTATGTTTTGTTGCTACTTCTTTCCTCCAGTTACCTTCTTCTTTATTAAATCTTTGAAAATACATTGTAGATGCATAGTGGGTCGGGGGGCATACAATTATATACAAATTATGACATATATACAGTGAAACCTGTCAATAGCGCCCCCCTCTAAATAGCGCCCGATTTTAAATACGTAGTACGATGCGATTTACATTAAAAGTGACCTGTCTATAGCAACCCCTTTCTATAGCACCCTATTTTGGTGAGTCCCAAGAGGGGGCGCTATAGACAGGTTTAACTATATATAGAAGATTGTCCGAACGTTGCAGTAGTCAGATTGTTCCCAGATATAAATGATCTATCACAATAACCACTTTGTTTATATGATTTTATGAACTGCGTAGATTAATACATGTAAATATTTCTCCATAATTTTTGTTGTTTTTCTTTCTGCAAAAAGCGCAAATACTTCAATATCGCGTCTTGTTGATTATTAAATCAATCAATAAATAAAAGGTATTGGCGATACATATCCCAAGTACACCATGATAATCATGGTAATAAATGGTTTAAAGGATGGTTTAAATTATTAACGATTAAACCTTTAAGAGGTTGCCACATACGACATCTGCTTTCTCTAAAATAGCCCTATTTTAAAAATTAATTTAAATAAAAGAACCAGACTTCTCATATTACAGTATTCTACTAGCTCAAACATCTCTGCGCTCCAGGACCCTGGGTTATAAATATATATATCTCTCAAAGGATATGTGTATGTGGTATTTAGATCCCCAAGTCTTTTTATATCAAAATTTATTAAGCGTTTTAAAATGTTTTACACACACAGCTCTGGTGCCACAAAATATGTACACACATCAATTTTTATAATACAGAGAGATTATTATATAGTCTACAATCTTTTTTTTTTCACGTGAGAGCTATTTATTTTTTCTGTCCATATTTTTGGACTTTGAGATGTTCTTAGAGATAATTCTAGAAACGTAGGTGGACCTAGGGTTGGACTTAGAGCTGGGCTTAGAGGCGGGCTTGCGGTTGGAAGCGGGCTTAGAGGTGGGCTTAGAGGCGGACTTAGAGGTGGGCTTAGAGGTGGGTTCAGAGGTGGGTTCAGAGGCGGGATTAGAGCCGGGCCTGGAGCGACGGGCTACCTGCCTTTCTAGAAGAATCCGCTCCATTTGAAGCCGCTCTCGGTCCAGATTCCTCACATAATTCTTTAAGAGTTGGATTTTACGGATGATCTTCTCTGCTTTACCCAGGTTTCCAGCATTTTCAATTATATCTGCAGACATAGGTGTCGCTAGGTTTACCGGGGTGGAATCGTTAGTCTGAGAGGCTTCAAGGTCCATTTTTGTACCAATATTGGCTGTCGAATCTTCAGTTGAATATTCAATTCCTTGTTCTATATTGGAGATGACGTTGCTGGATGTTGTAACATTAGGATGAGACTCGTTTGCATAGTGTTCTGTTCCTTGTTCCAAATTGGAGTTAATTGTTTTGCCCAACAAATCGTCAGTATGATTCTCATTCGTATAGTGCTCAGTTTCTGGTTCCATATTGAAGTTGACTGTGCTGGACATTGCAACATCGGGGTAAGATTCAATCGTATAGTGCTCAGTTTCTGGTTCCATATTGAAGTTGACTGTGCTGGACATTGCAACATCGGGGTAAGATTCAATCGTATAGTGCTCAGTTTCTGGTTCCATATTGAAGTTGACTGTGCTGGACATTGCAACATCGGGGTAAGATTCAATCGCATAGTGTTCTGCCCCTTGTTGCGTATTGAAATTGACTGTGTTAGATGTTGCAACATTGGGGTAAAACTCATTTTCATTGTGTTCTGCTCCCTCTTCCATGTTGAAGTTGGATGGAATGGCTACTGAGCGGTCGGTATAAAGGTCGTTTACATAGAGATCTTGATGAGAATTCCAGTTGTGTCGGCTGGCTGCATCATCACCGATGGTCCCCTGCGCTGTACCTTGGTATCCACTTGGGTAGATGCAGGGCGAGCTGGTTGTCCTATTCAGCAGCTCGAAGAAATCCAATTCATCTTTATAATCCATGACTCCGATATATATATTTGTGTTAGAGACTTACTTTAATAGGAAATTTTTCTTTGTATTCTTGATATTTATAACCTCCTGGAATTTATATAAGCAAATAGTTTTATTTTAAAAATATTTCAGCTCTATAATTGACGATAACCAAATTTATAACTCTTTGTGTATTAAAATATATATAATGATTATAAAGTTAATTTCACAGATAAATGGCGCAATTAAAATTATAAATTTAATTAATTTTATACTCTAAAAATTATTGAATTTATTTTCTGAATATTATTTATTTATTTTTATCTTGTTAACCCAGGTTTCTTAAGTGTGAATTTCTACATGGAAAAATATCGCGTTAAACATTATAGTGGATCCGTCGTATGTGTGAAGACATTAAAACAAAAATAAAATGTTAACGAAATAAATTTAGTTTTTGTGATATCTATGTTTTATATGCGCGCGCAATCAATGCTCATTTATAATAAACTAGCGGACCCGCCCGGCTTCGCCCGGGTTTTACCCGAGTGAATGTTTGTCTAACGAACATTTGTTAAAACAATTCTCTTTAAACTTATAAAACGTACTCGGCTTCGCCCGGGGTTTTACCCGAGTAAAGGTTTGTCTAGCGAACATTTGTTAAAACAATTCTCTAAAAACTTATTAAAAAATAAAAAAAGATATATTTTGATAATTTGAAACTCGTAAATTTGAATCTCTCGATAAAGTGAACATTTTTTCCCGGTCCCTGTGTGCCTTGTCATCCTGAATTTTGTCTTTCCTAATTTTCTACATTAGAAAATCATAGTTTTACCTAGTGAACATTTTTTCCCGGTCCCTTGAGAAATACTCGATAAGTTGAATAAAATCAATATTAATTGGTTCCCTCGGTAATTGGAAGTTAAAGGAATAGTATCTTCGCCTTGGAATTGTTTCATTATTCTTGTCGCCGCCCGCGTGGCAGGCGAACATTCTACCACTGAACCACCGATGCTTAAAAAATGGCCATATTTAGGTATTCATTCCATTCCGGATTAGTCCGCGTAAAAAAAGTTCTTCAAATGAAAAAAAAAGAAATAGCCAAAAATACTAATCAAAATGCAGCCGAAAATTTTCCTCAGGTTTATAAAAAGCGACATGCAAAATATGGTACCAATTGGTTCAGTAGTTTTTGAGTTTATCGCGAAACAGACAGACAGACAGAAATTGACTTATATATATATATTTATATATATATATATAGATTTACTCTTCATTGTTGGCTTTTTAACTTACATTCATTCTTCATTGTTGGCTTTTTATATTACATTCACTCTTCATTGTTGGCTTTTTATCTTACATTCACTCTGTTGGCTTTTTATATTACATTTACTCTTCATTGTTGGATTTTTATCTTACATTCACTCTTCATTGTTGGCTTTTTATATTATATTTACTCTTCATTGTTGGCTTTTTATCTTACATTCATTCTTCATTGTTGGCTTTTTATATTACATTCACTCTTCATTGTTGGCTTTTTATCTTACATTCATTCTTCATTGTTGGCTTTTTATCTTACATTCATTCTTCATTGTTGGCTTTTTATATTACATTCACTCTTCATTGTTGGCTTTTTATCTTACATTTACTCTTCATTGTTGGCTTTTTATCTTACATTCACTCTTCATTGTTGGCTTTTTATATTATATTTACTCTTCTTTGTTGGCTTTTTATCTTACATTCATTCTTCATTGTTGGCTTTTTATATTACTATACTCTTCATTGTTGGCTTTTTATCTTACATTCACTCTTCATTGTTGGCTTTTTATCTTACATTCATTCTTCATTGTTGGTTTTTATATTACATTCACTCTTCATTGTTGGCTTTTTATCTTACATTCATTTTTCATTGTTGGCTTTTTATCTTACATTCATTCTTCATTGTTGGCTTTTTATATTACATTCACTCTTCATTGTTGGCTTTTTATATCATATAGAAAATCATAGTTTTATCTAGTGAACATTTTTTCCCGTGTCACATTGCCGTGTCATCCTGAGATAATCTTACTTTTGATAAATAATATTTAAGATAACAAACTTAGTGATAAGAAAACTTGTTATCATCGTCACAATGGGGGCGCTGCTTGCGAGTTAAATCTACAAATCTGCAAATAATTCTAAGGATATTCAAGATATTCATGAAATTATTTTTCTAAAACCTTCCCGGTGATATACCTAATAATATCCCAAAATTTCACAGCGATTGGATGTATGGTTTTTGAATCTATAGAGTACAAACAAACAGACAGACAAACAGACAGACAGACATTCAATTTTATATATATACTAGCGGACCCGCCCGGCTTCGCCCGGGTTTTACCCGAGTGAATGTTTGTCTAACGAACATTTGTTAAAACAATTCTCTTTAAACTTATAAAACGAACTCGGCTTCGCCCGGGGTTTTACCTGAGTAAAGGTTTGTCTAGCGAACATTTGTTGAAACAATTCTCTAAAAACTTATTAAAAATTTAAAAAGATATATTTTGATAATTTGAAACTCGTAAATTTGAATCTCTCGATAAAGTGAACATTTTTTCCCGGTCCCTGTGTGCCTTGTCATCCTGAACTTTGTCTTTCCTAATTTTCTACATTAGAAAATCATAGTTTTATCTAGTGAACATTTTTTCCCGGTCCCTTGATAAATACTCGATAAGTTGAATAAAATCAATATTAATTGGTTCCCTCGGTAATTGGAAGTTAAAGGAATAGTATTTTCGCCTTGGAATTGTATCATTATTCTTGTCGCAAATAAATTGCCGTGTCATCCTGAGATAATCTTACTTTTGATAAATAATATTTAAGATAACAAACTTAGTGATAAGAAAACTTGTTAACATCGTCACAATGGGGGCGCTGCTTGCGAGTTAAATCTACAAATATTCAAATAACTCTAAGGATATTCAAGATATTCATGAAATTATTTTTCAAAAACCTTCCCGGTGATATACCTAATAATATCCCAAAATTTCACGGCGATTGGATGTATGGTTTTTGAATCTATAGAGTACAGACAGACAGACATTCAATTTTATATATATAAGATAATATAAAAGAGTTTTAAAAATTGTAAAAAAAAAAAAATACATCGCCCGGGAATCGAACCCGGGCCGCCCGCGTGGCAGGCGAGCATTCTACCACTGAACCACCGATGCTTAAAAAAATGGCCATATTTTGGTATTCTTTCCATTCCGGATTAGTCCGCGTAAAAAAAGTTCTTCAAATGAAAAAAAAAAGATATAGCCAAAAATACTAATCGAATGCAGCCGAAAATTTTCCTCAGGTTTATAAAAAGCGAAATGCAAAATATGGTACCAATTGGTTCAGTAGTTTTTGAGTTTATCGCGAAACAGACAGACAGACAGAAATTGACTTTTATATATATATATATAGAGATTTACTCTCCATTGTTGGCTTTTTAACTTACATTCATTCTTCATTGTTGGCTTTTTATATTACATTCACTCTTCATTGTTGGCTTTTTATCTTACATTCATTCTTCATTGTTGGCTTTTTATATTACATTTACTCTTCATTGTTGGCTTTTTATCTTACATTCACTCTTCATTGTTGGCTTTTTATATTATATTTACTCTTCATTGTTGGTTTTTTATCTTACATTCATTCTTCATTGTTGGCTTTTTATATTATATTTACTCTTCATTTTTGGCTTTTTATCTTACATTCATTCTTCATTGTTGGCTTTTTATATTACATTTTCTATTCATTGTTGGCTTTTTATCTTACATTCACTCTTCATTGTTGGCTTTTTATCTTACATTCATTCTTCATTGTTGGCTTTTTATATTACATTCACTCTTCATTGTTGGCTTTTTATCTTACATTCATTCTTCATTGTTGGCTTTTTATATTGCATTCACTCTTCATTGTTGGCTTTTTATATCATATAGAAAATCATAGTTTTATCTAGTGAACATTTTTTCCCGTGTCACATTGCCGTGTCATCCTGAGATAATCTTACTTTTGATAAATAATATTTAAGATAACAAACTTAGTGATAAGAAAACTTGTTATCATCGTCACAATGGGGGTGCTGCTTGCGAGTTAAATCTACAAATCTGGAAGTAACTCTAAGGTTATTCAAGATATTCATGAAATTATTTTTCAAAAACCTTCCCGGTGATATACCTAATAATATCCAAAAATTTCACGGCGATTGGATGTATGGTTTTTGAATCTATAGAGTACAAACAAACAGACAGACAAACAGACAGACAGACATTCAATTTTATATATATAGATAGAGATTTACTCTTCATTGTTGGCTTTTTAACTTACATTCATTCTTCATTGTTGGCTTTTTATATTACATTCACTCTTCATTGTTGGCTTTTTATCTTACATTCACTCTGTTGGCTTTTTATATTACATTTACTCTTCATTGTTGGCTTTTTATCTTACATTCACTCTTCATTGTTGGCTTTTTATCTTACATTCACTCTGTTGGCTTTTTATATTACATTTACTCTTCATTGTTGGCTTTTTATCTTACATTCACTCTTCATTGTTGGCTTTTTATATTATATTTACTCTTCATTGTTGGCTTTTTATCTTACATTCATTCTTCATTGTTGGCTTTTTATCTTACATTCACTCTTCATTGTTGGCTTTTTATCTTACATTCATTCTTCATTGTTGGCTTTTTATATTACATTCACTCTTCATTGTTGGCTTTTTATCTTACATTCATTCTTCATTGTTGGCTTTTTATCTTACATTCATTCTTCATTGTTGGCTTTTTATATTACATTCACTCTTCATTGTTGGCTTTTTATATCATATAGAAAATCATAGTTTTCTCTAGTGAACATTTTTTCCCGTGTCACATTGCCGTGTCATCCTGAGATAATCTTACTTTTGATAAATAATGTTTAAGATAACAAACTTAGTGATAAGAAAACTTGTTATCATCGTCACAATGGGGGCGCTGCTTGCGAGTTAAATCTACAAATCTGCAAATAACTCTAAGGATATTCAAGATATTCATGAAATTATTTTTCTAAAACCTTCCCGGTGATATACCTAATAATATCCCAAAATTTCACGGCGATTGGATGTATGGTTTTTGAATCTATAGAGTACAAACAAACAGACAGACAAACAGACAGACAGACATTCAATTTTATATATATAAGATAAGATTCACTCTTCATTGTTGGCTCTTTATATCATATAGAAAATCATAGTTTTATCTAGTGAACATTTTTTCCCGTGTCACATTGCCGTGTCATCCTGAGATAATCTTACTTTTGATAAATAATATTTAAGATAACAAACTTAGTGATAAGAAAACTTGTTATCATCGTCACAATGGGGGTGCTGCTTGCGAGTTAAATCTACAAATCTGGAAGTAACTCTAAGGTTATTCAAGATATTCATGAAATTATTTTTCAAAAACCTTCCCGGTGATATACCTAATAATATCCAAAAATTTCACGGCGATTGGATGTATTAATTAACTTTATTAACATCATGAAACGCGATATCCCAAACTCAGGGATATTTGCGCCAATACATTTCACTGCATTACAGCAATTCGGCTATATACAATCCTGTTCAATTCATTATTTTACATAAATTAACTAAAGAAAATTGTCCAAAGAGAAAAACAAACAACAAAGCAAAACACACAGAGCAAGCATCGCAGTTCTTTTTTTTTTTTTCTAAGATTCCTTCTCTTTTTTCCAATTCAAGAGAAAGTTGTATATGTATTTACAAAATTGATCAAAATTTTTATACTTTTCTTTTTTGTCTACAAATTCATCAAGCTGTCCAATACGACCAAATCTATTTTCCCTAAAATCCCGGAAAATTGGGCACTCCAGAAGTAGATGTCTCGCGTCTTGAATTTCACCTCCGCAGAAGCATCCTGGTTCCTTCACGGCGCCGATAGTTGCCAAAAATTTCCCAAAATTGCCATGATCTGTAATGAAATGGATATTATAAAAATTTGGACGGAAAAATCTTGGAATTCCTAATACGAAAAAGCTTCTGAAAATTTCATTAGTGTTCTAAAAATTTCATTCATTTTTGCGTGTAAGAATGATTTGACTATACTTGGAGCATGGGGTTCGTAAGTAATTAGATCTTCAATGGACATTTGAGCTAGATCAAATTTGATTATTCTGGATTCTATATAATCTGTTAGGAGTGGAATTTTTGCCAAGCTATGCACACAGTTTGATGAAGTGGTTTTGTAAGCTCTAACTGCCCATAAAATGATCTGGTACTGCATGGAGTTCAGTTTTTGTTTACAACGATTGTTTAAATATTTGAACCATTTATTAAAACTATATATTCAAATTATTCTACTTAGCTCACGAACAGAGCCCTCTATCAAAGATTTTATTAAATTATTCTGATGTAAACAAATAGATAATGCTAATAACAAACAATTATAAAAAAATCTTATCTAAATATATATCACTCGGGTAGATATGCACACGGGTCAATCCCGGGTCACCCGTCTAGTCTATCTATATATATAAAATTGAATGTCTGTCTGTCTGTTTGTCTGTCTGTATGGTTTTTGAATCTATAGAGTACAAACAAACAGACAGACAAACAGACAGACAGACATTCAATTTTATATATATAGATAGACTAGACGGGTGACCCGGGATTGACCCGTGTGCATATCTACCCGAGTGATATATATTTAGATAAGATTTTTTTATAATTGTTTGTTATTAGCATTATCTATTTGTTTACATCAGAATAATTTAATAAAATCTTTGATAGAGGGCTCTGTTCGTGAGCTAAGTAGAATAATTTGAATATATAGTTTTAATAATTGATTTATATATTTTTTAAAATAGCCAATCGTCTTTCCCGTATTTTTTACCTATGTATGGAAATTTTGGTTTGAATTAGTGAACTACTACGAATTTGTATACCGGACATACAAACAAACAAACATACAAACATTGATTTTTATATATATAGATAGATATGGTTTAATGAATAAGCAATCAAGGATTTCTTATTTCTCAAGCTTTCGGGCTAACACGCCCCTTAACACGGAGATCCTGACTTACAACTTCACATTTCCGTGTTTAAGGACATGTTAACCCGAAAGCTCAATAAATAAAAGAAATGAGAAAAGAAACGAAACCCTTGATTCCTTATTCATTAAATCAAAATCAGGGAAGAATCTTTATAATAATGTTGATTGACACTTTTCTTCAAATCCTAGTGCAATATCTATTGTGATTGACTCACATCAAGAGAGCAAAGAATGTATGAAATGTGATAACAATGCACGCTTAAAACCCTCTCTTAATATTCAGGTTTATAAATCAAAGAAGGTTTGGTCCCGCTGTAGAATGTCAGACTTGAGAGAAGAACGATGCTATTCTGACACGGCGCCATTTTTCGTAGATATTTGTAAAACGTAAAATATAATAAAAAATTATATCAAAAACAAATATCATAGAACTAATATTTTGGCCTGTGATTTAACTATTGAGTTCTTGCAAGGAACCGCCATGATTGCTTATGCGGGGCAACAATGAAGATACAACTTCTGGCGATGTGGAAATGATACAGGAAGGCTGATCATGAAGGGAACGATATTGTCAAGTAGCTCTACAACCCCGGCCACAGGAAGCTCCATGGGACACCTGTCAATCATCACTGGACTCCGTTAGGGAGGACAACCACAGGTGTGAGGGGTTCTCGGAATCTTATCGGCAGATAAGAAAAATGAGACACCTCGGTGGCTGAAAACTCATATTATTATTTTACCTTGGAATAAGTTGTTATATTATTTGACTCTCTCTCCCTCTTGTATATAATTTTATTGGAAAACTAAAAGGTAAATACCTTTATAATAAATAATTATTTACAAATTTGCCCTTGCTTTATTTATCTCCGGACAATATGGTGTCTTAAATGTGAGAGTGCCAACGGAACGCTGCAGACTTGTCGAGCCCTTCTTGATAGCGGATAGCAGGTCAGCCTAATCACTCCGAATTGCTGTGAAAGAATCGCCCTCAGAAAACAAACATCGGGACGCTCAATAATAGGCGTCGGTAATAGACCAGTCAATGGACCATCCTTGTCGGTCAATTTTAAATTTGAGTCGATTTACGGATCTGAGAATTTTGAGACAGAAGCTCTAATGATGGAGGTCCTAAAGACTAAGGTTCCTATTTTTGAACTGAAAGAGCCAAAATGGATTTTTCAAAACTACGTGGATTTGGCACATCCAGAGTTCCATATCCCTGCACCAATTGACATCATTCTGGGTGCAGATTTATATGCAATTCTGATGCAAGAATAAAAATCTCAAGCTCTACAAGCTTGATACCCTGATTAAGTGGAGATAAGAAAGAAGAAGATTAGTTGCACATATTGAGAGGTGACTTTATAACCAGAGAAAGGAAGGTTTTACATGATACACAGAGGGGCTGTGATTGGACTGTGTGAGGAAGGGTATTTGAAGACAGTTTTCAAATATAGAGGTGGTGTGGTGCTTATATTCCTAATTCTGAAGAGAGATATGATTTGAAGCTACCATGACCCGTAAAGAATTGAACATTGTAGAAGTTTGGGTTGACAAATTTTGGTATTTTTGAGGAGGTGATAAAACGTTTGAAATTATTGTTGGAATCTTCATAGTATTCCTGTAATTTTCTTTCATTATAGTTAGCAATTTATTTTATGCTTGATAAATTAAATCTATTGTAGCCTAATTTATTTTTGAATAAGTTGGAGTCTATGTAATCTGTGAGTTACAGGAACTACTATATATAGGTTGAGTCTTTTTTTTTTAAATCTAAATCTTGAAATTAACTTTTACTTCAGTCGATCTTTTTTTTTTTTAATTAATTTATGTCTTCAAAATCGACTTGTAAAAATCTCGGAAGTCCTCCTGACCAACAGATGAAATACACTGTTTCAGTATATATATGTAAGTGGTATCTCGGATTCAGAAATTCATTCATTGTTGGTTAGAAAAAAAACCCGATTATTTATTAATTTTTAATACATGTGTGTGTGTGTGTACATTATTTTTTGCCATGCTAAACATTCACTCATTTACATTTCATAGAATATAATTCAGTTTTTCATATAATTTAAGTTAAATAATCTATACACATAACAATTACAACATTATTTTCAGCTGCTACATATATAAACACCAATTTATAGCAGATTGTCCGAAAGTTGCAGTAGTCAGATTGTTCCCAGATATTATTTATTTATGCTTATGAGGTGATACAGCAACGTCTTTACAATTAGAGAGGAGACAAAATGAATTAAATCTAGAAAAAAGAAGTGAGAACATATCGGTCATTAAAGTCTGAGAGGCAAGGCCAGCTGCTGTATTGTCCGTGAGGTCAAGAGACGTACGGACCTCTGTGGTGTTGATCTCTTGGCGGAACGACTTGTAAGTCGGACTCGGGCCCCCCACTACGGCAAAGTGGATCAACTTCGGGGGGGTTCCCAGATATGATTTATTACATCAAACACTTTGTTTATATATAAATTATATGAACTCTGTAGATTAATACATTCTGAAAATAGAGAGAGAGAGAGAGAGCAATCCATACTTAAATCTTAGATAATAAAAAGGCATATATTGAATTGAATAAAATATTTATTTGCAAATTTATTTATTTATTATATAAATATTTATTTGCCCTCATAATTTGTACATAACTGGATGTAATCCCACCACAATATGTATGCAAAATGTATAATCTAAAAATTTTAATAAAGACAAGGCTTAGAAATCTGGGAGAGAAAGGCCATCAAAGAGGAAGCAATCATTAGCAGGTTTTATTATCCAGGAACTCATAAAACTGGGTTCAAGAACCTAGTGTTTCCTGGATCATGTCAGAACAAGCTAAGAACAAAGAATTAGCAGGAACCAATCAGAGTATAGGAGGATTAGCTAGGAACCAATGGAAAGCTTCCACGAGACAACCAACAGCCAATCAGGGCCCTGAATAGCTTTCGTGTTAAATCGGGAACGGAGTTTAGTTAGTTGGGACCTGGACAGCATCGAGTTAGCACCTGGACCGACCAGGACCCGGTTAGGAGCCAGCCACCACCCTCTCAACGAACAGATAAGTCCCACCTTCAATAATGTGAACAGCCATAGTTAATAGCCAACTCCGCCAAATAGCTTCAACCCCTTTCTCCCTAGATCGCTAGCCTTTTCCAATCTAAATCCTGTGTTTTTCGTTATTTTCCCCTGTGAGAAAACCTTGTCACTTCAGAACGACTGCGCCCACCACAATTCAATCAACTTGCAACAACAACTCTCCCCACCTCCAAAAAGGTATTGTCCAAACGTTACAGTGAGTCGATAGGATTCTACAGTGTAATACATCAAATGTTACAGTGGAAATTTTTAATATTACATAGAGTCGACAGGATAAAATGGAAAGTGACCAGAATACAGAAGTCAAAAATAGCGGCGACCTGTCGAGGGAGGACGAGACGGCAGGAAATGGGGGGGAAACCGCTCCCCTAGCGGGCCTCTTGCTCCAGTTAGCGGCGGTGCTGGCCCAGGCGAGGGCGTCCGACCGACTAGAGGCGGAACTCCCACCCTTCGATGGATCCTACAGCGCGCGCCAATTCTTCCAGTCCTTCGACCCGGAAGATGGATGACGCACACGTGGACGCCCCCGAAAAACTACTCCGGTTGCCGAACTACCTGACGCGCCAACCCCTGGAAGTCTTCAGGAAACTCCGGTTGACCGCACAGAGCTACTTCCAGGTGAGGCAAATCCTCACCGATCTCTATCCGGAATCCAGCGAAGCATCCTTCGCGAAATACTTCGCCATGAAGCTTGCTGGACAAGCAGACCTGGAGACGTATTACCGGGAGAAAACCGCCATGGGTTTACAACTGGGGCTCCCACAGGAGGTGATCCTCGAGACGCTGGCGGAGGGGTTGCCGTTCTCCGACCAGCGCCTGGCCCGCGTGGTACCTCCTGAGAGCCTGGGAGAGTGGTTCCGACTGGCACAGCGGATCCATGGACCCAACATACCAACTGCACGACACCGCGTGGAACAACCGCCCACCATGTCGGGTCCATATCCCCGCACACCCCGAAGAACAGGTGCATGGACTGCACCTACTCCGCCGTCAAACTGTAAGTTCTGCGGCGCTCGTCATTGGCACAGCGAATGCCGGCATAGGCCAGCCCCAACACAACACGCAAACGCACGGGCAGTGCAAATAGCCCAAAATCTACACACGAGTGCACGGGCAGTGCAAACGGCCCCAACACAGCAGCACGCCCGGCGTCCCACGCCCCCACCCCACGTCGAAGACGCACAAGCCGCGGAGGCCTTTCGGAACTGAGGTAGGACCTCCACCCTTTGTCGTCAAGCAATTGACGCTGAAACTGTTTCTAACCCCTGAAATGCCACCCCCCTTCCTAATTGATACAGGCGCAAGTTTGAATATAGTGCCCCATAATCTCTATAAAATGTTAAAAACTAACCTTCCTAATTTAAATTAAAAGAACAATCTATAGACCTACAGGCTATAAATGGTCTTGTAACAACAATAGGTAAAATAGTACTCCCCTTGACAATAGGTAAAATTACTAGAAAAGAGAATTTCCATGTGGTGGAAGCACCTCTACCATTTGGAATTCTCAGCATAAATACCCTCCGTAATTTTAAATTAACAATGACTTCAACCAAGGCACTATATTCCAACTTGGCGCTCCATTGCCTACCCCTACCTACCATTTCTACCATGTACCCAATGAATGCACGTATTGGGAGTGCCAAGCGATGTCACAAAAGACCCACCATACGCCCAAACCTTCCGCACATGGCACCCAATGCGCGCATCCATTGATCAAAACCCAATCCCCCACATGCCAATCTAGTCACGCACGACACAACTTTTTCACTAAGGCCAATTGCCTTTTTTATATGCCCTCAAATAACAAGGCCACAACGGCTTCAACTTGCAACAACAATGCACAAAACGTGTCCATCCAACAGGACAGCTCACACACCGAGCACATAGGTGACCACGCGTCGTCACACAACAGTCACACGCACAACCAGCGCAACAAAAGCGACACTCACACTAAAACACAACAAAATTCTTTTCCATACACATGCTACAACACGACACACAACCCTCACTATCCACCCCACTTCACCACACTTTACAAAGATACAACCACATTTTCACCCAAAACAAATTCAGCGTACCATGCTTAAGGATCCCACAAGTAAAAAATACCCACGAACTCCGACAAAATAATTACCATACGTCCATATCGTGTTCCGATATGTAACCAACAGGAAATCCGCAACCAGGTCCAACAAATGCTGGAAAATGGCATTATAGAGCAGTCTTTTTCACCTTTCTCTAGCCCTGTCACTCTCGTCACCAAGCGCGACAAGACCAAAAGGTTTTGTATTGACTATAGAAAGGTGAACGAGCTAATTAGCTCTGATGTCCATCCCCTCCCAAGGATCGAGGATATACTCAACCGTCTCGCACAGGCCAAGTATTTCTCCACGGTCGACATATCCTCCGCGTATTGGCAGGTCCCAATACACCCCGATTCTCGACCACTGTTGGCCTTTGCCACGCTCGAAGGGTTATACCAGCCCACTCGATTGCCTTTCGGGTTGAAAACCAGCCCTCAGATCTACGAAAGAGCCATGAGTCAGGTCATACAGAGACACGGACTTGACTGTGTGGCACATTATTTTGATGACTTCATCATTTTCTCCAACACACTGGAGGAACATCAAAACCACCTGCGACAATTTTTTCGCCTTTTGCGAGGTAGAGAAGTTACAACTTAACTTCGCAAAATGCGAATTTTTTAAACAGTCCATCAATTTCCTAGGCTACACCATCACAGCTGGTACTACCACACCACTCACACGCAACACAGACATCATCCACGCCATCAAACAACCACACAACCGCAAAACACTACAATCCTTTCTAGGCGCTGTGAACGTCTATAACAAATTCATCCCGGAATAGGCCCGCTTGCGGACACCACTTAACAACCTTCTCAAAAAGGATGTCATGTGGGTCTGGGATGGAAATTGCCAAAAGGCGTTCATTAGCCTGAAAGGGAGCCTCACACAACACCCCATTTTACTCCTTTACAAAGAGGGCCTGCCATGCCAGGTGTATTGTGACGCCTCCACCCTCGGTATAGCAGGCATCCTCAAACAGGTTCACCCTGATGGGAAAGTATATTCAGTCCAGTATTTCAGCCGCACTCTGCGTTCCCACGAGCGAAACTATTCCATCTCTGAACTTGAATGCTTAGCAATCGTTGAGAGTGTGGAGAAGTTTCGCATCTATTTGATGGGCAGAAAATTTACTATATTTTCTGACCATCGCGCATTGCAGTGGCTGAAAACAATCAAAAACCCGTCAGGCAGATTGTTTCGGTGGAGTTTACGGCTGTCGAGTTACGAGTATGAGGTCCGCTACATAAAAGAAACAGCAATATGAGGCGGATCTCTTATCCCGTAACCCGTTCTGTGGTTTATTAGACGCCTCCCTTATTAAGAACCATTAGCCTTCTCCATCGGGAGATTCTAGCCTGACCATTGATCACAATGGACTGCATACCGTTTCCCGAAAAGGTGTAACTAAAATTATAATCCCAAAAACACTCATCCACCAACTCTTACAAACAGTACACACGCAATACAACTACCCAGGTATGTCACAAATGACACGACTCATCTCCGCTCAATATTACTGGCAGGGCATGTCGAAAGACATTACACAAAAGGTTAAAACCTGCCCAACCTGCCAGTTAACAAAACGTCCATTGGGACCCACTTACGGGGAATTAGGTCAACCGCCGGAAGCCAAAGGACCCTTTGACCTACTATCCCTCGACACCATAGCAGGATTTGCCAAATATGGCAACACCAAAATATACCTCCATGTTGTAGTCGACCATTTTTCGCGCTACACATGGACGTTCTCATCCAAATCCACCAGCATTACCACCTATCAACAGGTACTCAAGCGAGTATTACAGGATGGCTCTCTGAAACGCTTTCTTACGGATAGAGCCCCTGCATTCACTTCGCCAAAATTTAGGAGCTTCCTGCTTAACAGGAGTATCCACCCGTTACTCACAACTAGCAATAATCCACAAGCAAATGGTCTATGTGAACGCCTAAACGCCACCCTCACAGGAAAACTTAGGCTATTACATTTGGAGAACCCTAAGATCGCATGGACCAAGTTGGTCAAACGAGTTACAACTATATATAACAGTACCCCACACTCTATCACCGGTTTTCCGCCCATCTACCTGATGTTTGGCGTCCTACCCCCAGAACTCTCTGACCACACCACACCTTATCCCGACCTCGACAGAGCTAGGAAGATCGCACACTCACGAACCCAAAACAAACACATACAAGATAAGAACACTTATGACCAACGACACAAACAACCACACTTCCAAATAGGTGACCTGGTATTAGTTAAATTATATCATCACCCCAACACAGGAAAACTCGCCCCATATTTCACAGGACCATACACCATATTAGAGATCATCTCACCAAATGTGGTCCGTATTGATAGACCCAACCAACCTCTCCAAAGAGATACTGATACGATCCACGTCAACAAACTTAAACTATATACAGAAAACATCCAATACATAACACCACCCGCCATTAAGATACACCATGTGCGACACAAACACAATTACACGTTCCCGTTTAAACACCTCACACCCGAACTGTTTCCAGCAGAGCCGTTGACATTCAAACCAACAAACAGCGAGCCTTTCAAGCATTTAGATCCTAACATTTTTTCCAAAAAACGATTTACGCAGCTCACGCCTAATCCCAAGAAATGCGACATAACCCTTCCCCAAAAACACCCCCGTTCCCAATCCGCCACAATCAATAGGAGTCCAACCAGAGATTCAAGAACCACAATTCATGGCAAAAACCTGGGAGAAGATGTGCCAATATCCCATTTTTTCACCTAATCTCTGTTATTTGTGTTCTATTTCTACCCTATAGACTCGCCCCATTTATATTTTTATTTCACATGCTAACCTATACCCTACCATTCCATCGACTTTTCCAGCTGCAGGAAGCAGTCTTCCATATAGGAAATTCCGTCATAAAAGCCATTTTCCATATAGGAGATTCTGTCAAAAAGCCATCTTCCATATAGGAAATTCCGTCATAAAAGCCATCTTCCATATAGGAAATTCCGTCTATAAAGCCATCTTCCATATAGGCAATGCCATTTTAGAATTTCTAAATCTTGTGTGGGAGATGCTAGGAGAATTCGGGGGCAATTAAAGGGACCTCAGCCAGCAAACAATTAAGACACCCCAAGACGACGTGCAGATTCAATTAGGAGGACAATTAGAACATCGGGCAAGACACAATTAGCAGCCGGAAATAACATGAAGACCATTTGCCCTCGCGGCAACAAAGACGCCGGCAGCTAATGTCATCAAATTACTTATACACGAGGGGAGGAAGACGGTTTCAGAAACCCTCACCCACACATCCGGACATGGGTCATATTTCCCCCCCTCTTGGCCGGCACATAAATTGAGGTCACCACGTTTCCCCATCCACAAAATTTGGATTCCAGTTCGAGCCTACATATCGACTTTTACCAAAAACACAATTTAATTATATTAATAGCATCCTATTAATACAGTTTCAGTCTATCCCAATGAGTTTTTACATTTCTATTCTTATATTTCTTTTAAAGACTTCCAAAAAACGTTACATTTACCCACATTAGACACACAGACACAACTTTAACAACACGCAGGTCTCAAGGTTAAATATGAGCAAAAAGCACGCACACTACCACTTAAAAATATAGGAAAAATTTGGTAAAAAGCTCTCGAGCTTACGTTTCTTCCGCAGGGAATAAACAACAACTTTAGAAGGGTCGAGGACTTTTCTCGAGCCCTGTATTTAAAGATTTTTGACTCCGGTATTGACACCCGATATAAAAAAGTGGATATCGGGCGAACATAACTTAAGTGCCCTAGGGAAATGCATAAAAATCCCTAGAACGCATTAAGGCTCGGGACATATTAACACAATACATTCGGCCTTGAGATCTCGAAAAGCAACACAAACACAAAGACAAAATACACACGTAAGGTTAATTAGATTCCCATGTCTCCTGTATACACAACATAAAGCACAATTGGGAAAGATCATGTTTCTACCCATGAGTCGCACGAGAAAGACAAAAAATCTACGAGGCATATAATTAATTGAGCGCGTGATATAGATTATGGCATGTAATTTTGATTATAAAAGGCGAGTTTGCGAACCTCGCTATACATTTTTCTTATCCCATTCATTTACATTATTTTCTTATGTTAAAATCAAAATTCTTCATCAAATTTACCATTGTACCCTAATTCAAATACTTATCATTTATTTTAATCAATTATTTACCATTTATATAACCACTTCTTTTATTTTATTCATAATTCAATAACTAAACAAATTTTTATCAACGAAAACTCACTGGTTTTCTTTTAAAATTAGATATTTTATTTTTTTTTTTATTGATTTACAAAAAGCCTTTTCTTTTTCTCACCATGCACCAAGGCATTCACTTTGATTTCTTCCAACTTCTATTTTATTTTTGATTTCTCAAAAGCCCTAATAGAACTCCCTCGATTTCATTCCCAATCTCGAGTAGAATATGGTTAGGCATTTTCCTTTTTTTTTTCTCACCATGCAACAAGGCATTCACTTTGATTTCTTCCAACTTCTATTTTATTTTTGATTTCTCAAAAGCCCTAATAGAACTCCCTCGATTTCATTCCCAATCTCGAGTAGAATATGGTTAGGCATTTTCCTTTTTTTTTCTCACCATGCAACAAGGCATTCACTTTGATTTCTTCCAACTTTTATTTTATTTTTGATTTCTCAAAAGCCCTAATAGAACTCCCTCGATTTCATTCCCAATCTCGAGTAGAATATGGTTAGGCATTTTCCTTTTTTTTTCTCACCATGCAACAAGGCACTCATTTTGATTACTTCCAACTTTTATTTTATTTTTGATTTCTCAAAAGCCCTAATAGAAATCCCTCGATTTCATTCCCAATCTCGAGTAGAATATGGTTAGGCATTTTCCTTTTTTTTCTCACCATGCAACAAGGCATTCACTTTGATTTCTTCCAACTTCTATTTTATTTTTGATTTCTCAAAAGCCCTAATAGAACTCCCTCGATTTCATTCCCAATCTCGAGTAGAATATGGTTAGGCATTTTCCTTTTTTTTTCTCACCATGCAACAAGGCATTCACTTTGATTTCTTCCAACTTTTATTTTATTTTTGATTTCTCAAAAGCCCTAATAGAACTCCCTCGATTTCATTCCCAATCTCGAGTAGAATATGGTTAGGCATTTTCCTTTTTTTTCTCACCATGCAACAAGGCATTCACTTTGATTTCTTCCAACTTTTATTTTATTTTTTATTTCTCAAAAGCCCTAATAGAACTCCCTCGATTTCATTCCCAATCTCGAGTAGAATATGGTTAGGCATTTTCCTTTTTTTTCTCACCATGCAACAAGGCATTCACTTCGATTTCTTCCAACTTTTTATTTTTATTTTTTGATTTCTCAAAAGCCCTAATAGAACTCCCTCAATTTCGTTCCCCATCTCGAGTAGAATATCGTTTAGGCGCATTGTCTTTTCTTTTTTTTTTCCCCACTATGTACCATAGCATTCATTTTGATGTCTTACAATTAAAAAAAATTCGATTTCTATTAATTATACGCAATCTATATATCATCAACACCATTATCTTTTATCTCTTATATCACTACCAATGCTTGTATATAACCTCTCTATAACCAAAACTAATTTTGCCACAAAAATTATTTTTCCCTTTACAGAACTCACTCAGGTTTACCCCTTCTTGAATTCTTCACATGTAGGGGGCGCATCTGTCATAATTTGTACATAACTGGATGTAATCCCACCACAATATGTATGCAATGTATAATCTAAAGATTTAATAAAGACAAGGCTTAGAAATCTGGGAGAGAAAGGCCATCAAAGAGGAAGCAATCATTAGCAGGTTTTATTATCCAGGAACTCATAAAACTGGGTTCAAGAACCTAGTATTTCCTGGATCATGTCAGAACAAGCTAAGAACAAAGAATTAGCAGGACCCAATCAGAGTATAGGAGGATTAGCTAGGAACCAATGGAAAGCTTCCACGAGACAACCAACAGCCAATCAGGGCCCTGAATAGCTTTTGTGTTAAATCGGGAACGGAGTTTAGTTAGTTGGGACCTGGACAGCATCGAGTTAGCCCCTGGACCGACCAAGGACCCGGTTAGGAGCCAGCCACCACCCTCTCAACGAACAGATAAGTCCCACCTTCAATAATGTGAACAGCCATAGTTAATAGCCAACTCCGCCAAATAGCTTCAACCCCTTTCTCCCTAGATCGCTAGCCTTTTCCAATCTAAATCCTGTGTTTTTCGTTATTTTCCCCTGTGAGAACACCTAGTCACTTCAGAACGACTGTGCCACCACAATTCAATCAACTTGCAACAACAACTCTCCCCACCTCCAAAAAGGTATTGTCCCAACGTTACAGTGAGTCGATAGGATTCTACAGTGTAATACATCAAATGTTACAGTGGTAATTTCTAATATTACATACATGTACATATTCAACCATAATTTTCATTTTTTTTTGTTGTTTTTCTCTCTGCAATAAGCACAAATACTTCGATATCGCGTCTTGTTGATTATTAAATCAATCAATAAATAAAAGGTATTGGCGATACATATCCCAAGTACACCACGATAATCATGGTAATAAATAAAGGTATAGTGCAGATGGTTTAAATTATTAACGATTAAACCTTTAAGAGGTTGCCACATACAACATCTGCTTTCTCTAAACTAGGCCTATTTTTAAAATTAGTTTAAATAAAAGAACCAGACTTCTCATGTTACAGTATTCTACTAGCTCAAACATCTCTGCGCTCTAGGAACCTGGGTTATAAATATATATCTCTCTCAAAGAGATTATATGTGTATGTGGTATTTAGTTCCTCAAGTCTTTTTATATCAAAAATTTATTAAAGGTTTTAAAATGTTTTACGCACACAGCTCTGGTACCACAGAATATGTACACACATCAATTTTTATAATACAGATTATTATATAGTCTACGATCTTTTTTCCACGTGAGAGCTATTTATTTTTTCTCTTCGCATTTTTGGACTTGGAGATGTTCTTAGAGATAATTCTAGAAACGTAGGTGAACCTAGGGTTGGACTTAGAGCTGGGCTTAGAGGCGGGCTTAGAAAAGCGCTTAGAGATGGGCTTAGAGGCGGACTTAGAGGTGGGCTTAGAGGCGGGTTTAGAGGAGCGCTTAGAGATGGGCTTATAGGTGGGCTTAGAGACGGGCTTGTGGTTGGAAGCGGGCTTAGAGGTGGGCTTAGAGGCGGACTTATAGGCGACTTAGAGGTGGGCTCAGAGGCGGGGTTAGAGGTGGGTTCAGAGGCGGGATTAGAGCCAGGCCTGGAGCGACGGGCTACCTGCCTTTCTAGAAGAATCCGCTCCATTTGAAGCCGCTCTCGGTCCAGATTCCTCACATAATTCTTTAAGAGTTGGATTTTACGGATGATCTTCTCTGCTTTACCCAGGTTTCCAGCATTTTCAATATATCAGCAGACATAGGTGTCGCTAGGTCTACCGAGGTTGAATCGTTATTCTGAGAGGCTTCAAGGTCCATGTTTGTACCAATATTGGCTGTCGAATCTTCAGTTGAATATTCAATTCCTTGTTCTATATTGGAGACTAGACGAAAGGCCCGGGCAACGCCCGGGGTTTACCCGAGTGCGAATATATTTAAAAGCGTTGTCTTGGGTGGTCGCTATTGACAGGGTGGTCTGTATAGACAGGTGGATGTATCACACAGCTGATATCAGGGTTGTCTAGAGTGGTCGCTATAGACAGGGTGGTCTGTATAGACAGGTGGATGTATCACACTGCTGATAACAGGGTTGCCTAAGGTGACCGCTATAGACAGGGTGGTCTGTATAGACAGGTGAATGTAACACACTGATGATGACAGGGTTGACCTAGGGTGACCGCTATAGACAGGGTGGTCTGTATAGACAGGCAGCTGATAACAGGGTTGTCTAGAGTGGTCGCTATAGTCAGGGTGGTCTGTATAGACAGGTGTATGTATCACACTGCTGATATCAGGGTTGCCTAAAGTGACCGCCATAGACAGGGTGGTCTGTATAGGCAGGTGGATGTATTACACAGCTGATAACAGGGTTGTCTAGAGTGGCCGCTATAGACAGGTGTATGTATCACACAGCTGATAACAGGGTTATCTAGAATGGCCGCTATATACAGGGTGGTCTGTATAGACGGGTGGATGTATCACACAGCTGATAACAGGGTTGTCTAGGGTGGTCGCTATAGACAGGGTGGCCTGTATAGACAGGTGGATGTATCACACTGCTGATAACAGGGTTGCCTAAGGTGACCGCTATAGACAGGGTGGTCTGTATAGACAGGTGAATGTAACACACTGATGATAACAGGGTTGTCTAGAGTGGTCGCTATAGACAGGGTGGTCTGTATAGACAGGTGTATGTATCACACAGCTGATAACAGGGTTGTCTAAGGTGACCGCTATAGACAGGGTGGTCTGTATAGACAGGTGGATGTAACACACTGCTGATAACAGGGTTGTCTAGAATGGCCGCTATAGACAGGTGTATGTATCACACAGCTGATAACAGGGTTGTCTAGAGGGGGGCGGGCAGGGAGGTCACGTGTTTGCTGGCGGCCAATGGGCGCGCATTCTATCCGTGAGCTTCAGACTTACAGACAGACAGACAGAATAAGGCAAATATATAAGTAGATGACGTTGCTGGATGTTGTAACATTAGGATGAGACTCGTTCGCATAGTGTTCTGTCCCTTGTTCCAAATTGGAGTTAATTGTTCTGCCCAATAAATCGTCAGTTTGATTATCATTCGTATAGTGCTCAGTATCTGGTTCCATATTGAAGTTGACTGTGCAGGACATTGCAACATCGGGGTAAGATTCAATCGTATAGTGCTCAGTTTCTGGTTCCATATTGAAGTTGACTGTGCTGTACATTGCAACATCGGGGTAAGATTCAATCGTATAGTGCTCAGTTTCTGGTTCCATATTGAAGTTGACTGTGCTGGACATTGCAACATCGGGGTAAGATTCAATTGTATAGTGCTCAGTTTCTGGTTCCATATTGAAGTTGACTGTGCTGGACATTGCAACATCGGGGTAAGATTCAATCGCATAGGTGCTCAGTTTCTGGTTCCATATTGAAGTTGACTGTGCTGGACATTGCAACATCGGAGTAAGATTCAATCGCATAGTGTTCTGCCCCTTGTTGCGTATTAAAATTGACTGTGTTAGATATTGCAACATTGGGGGTAAAACTCATTTTCATTGTGTTCTGCTCCCTGTTCCATGTTGAAGTTGGATGGAATGGCCACTGAACAGTCGGTATAAAGGTCGTTTACATAGAGATCTTGATGAAAATTCCAGTTGTGTCTGCTCTCATCATCACCGATAGTCCCCTGCGCTGTACCTTGGGATCCACTTGGGTAGATGCGGGCGAGCTGGTTGTCCTATTTAGCAGCTCGAAGAAATCCAATTCATCTTCAGAACCCATGACTCCGATATATATATTTGTGTTAGAGACTTACTTTAATAGGAAAATTTTCTTTGTATTTTTGATATTTATAACCTACTGGAATTTATATAAGCAAATAGCTTTATTTTTATATTACGATGCACTAGCGCGCCATCTGTTATCAAATTACAAAACTATTTTAGACGCGTAATATTCTTTTTAAATTAAAACAATTTCTACTGCCCTTACTGCAATGGAAAAATTAAAGGGTGGGCCTGGCTCATCAGTGGTGAACCCTCCCAGCGGTTTCGCCAGTTTAATCTACCATACCGCTGTTATATTGCATTTTTGGAACTTCCTTTTATAGTGATCTGATGCTTGACTCTTCGAATGGGTATTTTAAATGAACTATGGACATAAGCTTTTAGGACAGCAGAATTACATATAATTATGAATATATAATATGCTTCGAGCAATCGCTCTTCCGCAAATATCGATTTGTGTCATTTATTCAAGTGAGGGGTGAGAAAAAAAATCAAATTTCAAATATGTTTTATTGAATGGTAACAGGAAAAGAAGATGGGGGTGAAGATGGATCCAATCAGAGGAAAAGTTGTCCAGTGGTAGCAGCTCTGGCACAACAGCCGTGGGTGGTGGGAGTTCAAGGCCATGTGCGGCCCACATCATTGGTAGTAAAGTTCCAAGTTCATCCCGTCTCTGATCTCATAGTCTCCAAGAGTGATGTGGTCCTTGAAGATGGTATACCATTTCTTAAGAACAATCTTGTCCCATCTGGTCCCTGTCTGGGCAGCTATCAGTTTCTTCACGTCACCAATAGTGTCCTCTGGATTGCACTTTATCCTTACTTTTTTGCCTAACCTGTCATTGCAAGTTATTTCAATCATTTTAATATTATTTTGATATTTGAAAAAACGTGTTATTGAAAGTAATTTATTTTAAAAATATTTCAGCTCTATAATTGACGATAACCAAATTTATAACTCTTTGTGTATTAAAATATATATAATGATTATAAAGTTAATTTCACAGATAAATGGCGCAATTAAAATTATAAATTTAAGGTAATTTTATGCTCTAAAAATTATTGAATTTATTTTCTGAATATTATTTATATATTTTTATCTTGTTAACCCAGGTTTCTTAAGTGTGAGTTTCTACATGGAAAATATATATAGAGAGTTAAACATTATAGTGGATCCGTCGCATGTGTGAAGACATTATAACAAAAATAAAATGTTGACGAAATAAATTTTGGTTTTGTGATATATATTTTTCATGTGCGCGCGCAATCAATGCCTCATTTATAATAAATATGGTTTAATGAATAAGCAATGAAGGATTTCTTATTTCTCAAGCTTTAGGGCTAACACGCCCTTCAACTCCTGACTTACAACTTCACATTTCCGTGTTGAAGGCCACGTTAGCCCGAAAGCTCGATAAATAAAAGAAATGAGAAAAGAAACGAAACCCTTGATTCCTTATTCATTAAATCAAAATCAGGGAAGAATCTTTATAATAATGTTGATAGACACTTTTCTCTTCAAATCCTAGTGCAATAATTATTGTGGTCGACTCACATCAAGAGAGCAAAGAATGTATGAAATGTGATAACAATGCACGCTTAAAACCCTCTCTTAATATTCAGGTTTATAAATCAAAGAAGGTTTGGTCCCGCTGTAGAATGTCAGACTTGAGAGAAGAACGATGCTATTCTGACACGGCGCCATTTTTCGTAGATATTTATAAAACGTAAAATATTTTTGAAAATTATTTAAAAATAAATATCATAGAACTAATATTTTAGCCTGTGATTTAACTATTGAGTTCATGCAAGGAACCGCCATGATTGCTTATGCGGTGCAACAATGAAGGCACAACTTCTGGCGATGTGGAAATGATACAGGAAGGCTGAACATGAAGGGAACGATATTGTCAAGTAGCTCTACAACCCCGGCCACAGGAAGCTCCATGGGACACCTGTCAATCATCACTGGACTCCGTTAGGGAGGACAACCACAGGTGTGAGGGGTTCTCGGAATCTTATCGGCAGATAAGAAAAATGAGACACCTCGGTGGCTGAAAACTCATATTATTATTTTACCTTGGAATAAGTTGTTATATTATTTGATTCTCTCTCCCTCTTGTATATAATTTATTGGAAAACTAAAAGGTAAATACCTTTATAATAAATTAATTATTTACAAATTTGCCCTTGCTTTATCTCCGCGACAATATGGTGTCTTAAATGTGAAGTGCCAACGGAACGCTGCAGACTTGTCGAGCCCTTCTTGATAGCGGATAGCAGGTCAGCCTAATCACTCCGAATTGCTGTGAAAGACTCGCCCTCAGAAAACATACATCGGGACGCTCAATAATAGGCGTCGGTAATAGACCAGTCAATGGACCATCCTTGTCGGTCAATTTTAAATTTAAATCGATTCACGGAACTGAGACTTTTTAGACAGGTGCTCTCGTGATGGAGGTCCTAACGACTAAGGTTCCTAATTTTGAACTGAAAGAGCCAAAGTGGATCTTGCAAAACTACGTGGAATTAGCAGATCCAGAGTTTTCATATCCCTGCACAATTGACATCATTATGGGTGCAGATTTTATGCAATTATGATGCCAAGAAGAAAAAAATATTGGGAAACGACCTGCCCGTAGCAATGAAATCTAACTCGGATGGATTCTAATGGGAAAAACGTTGGTGAATCGAATTACAAAACGGAGCCGTGTAGCTTCATGATTCAATCAACGACCCAATTAAATTATCTCGTAAAAACCTTTTGTGAATTGGAATCAGTACCATCACAAGACCCGAATCGCTGGAGCAGGATTATGAAAACTATTATATCAAGACTCATTTTAGAGACTGCCAAGGAAGATATGGTGCAAGAATGCTATTTAAAAAGGAGCACACTATGGCAAGGGAAAGAGCTCTGAAAAGATTCCTGACATTGGAAAAAGTATTCATGGAAACTTCGAAGATTTGTGAACAGTATAAAGAGTTTATGAGGGAATATGAGGCGTTGGGCCACATGGAGTTGGTGCCAGAACAGGACATTCCCAAAGATCCTTCGAAGTGCTACTACATGCCACATCACGGAGCTGTGAGAGAGCAGTTTACAACGACTAAATTTAGAGTTGTTATTGATGCTTCAGCAAAACCCGATTCCGGGATTTCACTGAATGAAATAATTATATCATCTTGTTTTTTTTCCATTTTCCAATGAAGAGAAAACTGTATAGGTGAAAATATTTTGAAACTAATCGGCTCACCCTAGCACACAATCCACTGCTGTTACACCTGTCTTGGGGGCTTCCATTCAGTCCCAAACTACCAGGTTACAATTGAACCTGAACCTTGAACTATTCCTTCTTATCCAAGTTGATGGATGTTTTCAATATAGGGTATTCAATACCCTTTAGGGTCTTAAATAATTTTGGTGTGAAAGCATTCGATAGGGTACTGTATTCTATATATACATTAGCTAAAGTTTTCTTTTAGCACATTTGAAACTAGTGAACAACACAAACATTAGAATATCTTTATAACAGCAACTTGGGGTTATAAAATCCCAATTCTAGAGTCCCCAGTTTTAAAATCCAATTGTTTTAACAATGGTAATAGTAACAACAACAAGGGGTGGGGACAACATAAAATCATGGTTAAAAATGGTGTTATGATAGTGAGGCTGTCTACACACACAAGCAATGTTATTTCTATTAGAATTCTGGTGTAGATTAAATTGGTGAAACCGCTAGGAGGGTTCACCACTGATGAGCCAAGTCCTCCCAATATTTTTTCATGGCAGTAAGAGCAGTAGAAGTTTGATATATGTATAAAAGAAACATTCACATCTAAATGTTTTCATTTTTTTGTGTTTAGATTGCGCGCTATTGCTCTTCAAGAATTAATGTGTTATTTCTTATCTCAATGAACTTGATGCTGTGTGGTCAGGTGGTAACACTAGGGTTGGCCAGACTGGGAGCGGCCATCTTCCTGCTAATGTGTAACCGCACCGTCCTGTCCTGCCACAAGTCAGCTCGCTGAGCCTCTACTGTCACACTGGGTTCTGTCTGCCATCATTCACAATGAATTTATCGGACTGGTAAAAAGTATAACAGAGCTACTTAATAACACCGGCTTCTCATGGCTTGTTGGAAGTACAGACTTCAATATTCTACAAAGATACATCCCCCTAATTATTAGAACGGCAACCGATCAGTCCTTGCAGCTGGATTATGTAAGAATAAGAAAATCAGTGCTCTACTCTCACTATAAATACTTTCATTCATCACCTACAATGGAATGCTATCTTAATGACAAAATCCCCCTAACCTTAAAGAGAATCATTGCACAAGTAAGAAGCCTTTTTGCAGTACAGAGAATTAATCATGTTTCATTTTGAAAACTAAGACCATAAAATGCACCTTATGCAACGGTGAATTTAGTTTCGATTTTCCACACTACATGTTCTACTGTACGGCAATGGAAGAAGAAAGAGAAATTCTTCGTCAAAAGACCGACTACAATAGCAATTCGCCTTATGTTTTAATGGCAAAAGTCGTAAAATCCAGACCCTTTGCATTCGCTTTTTATAATACTGGAAATCAGCTCAATCAAAATATTTAGCACAGACACCGGATCCAATTCGATAATTGGTCGAGGTCAATACCCAATATTTGTATATAACTATGATGCTAATTTGTTATTTATTTATTTTGTCCTACCGGGAGAATCCTGTATGGCACGTGTGCCTAATAAAGGCTTTTGTTGTTGTTGTTCACAATGAATTTACATGATATTGTATGAGATAGTGCAATAAATATTTTATTTATATAAAATGTGTGTCCTTCACTCCTGTTTTTTTTTTTGATAAATATTTGACCCTATACAATGTTGTTGTTGTTGTCGTGTCCAAAGAAGAGTCTCAGATGTCTCCATCACAGCAGCAGCAATATCCACTATCTTGGGTGTGTAAAGCTACTGCTCTGGGTCTAAATCAATTTTCTGCAAGGCTGTGGCCATTGCTGGACATGAGAATATGTGAGTAGGTGTTAGTTCCACACCAGGACAGTTGTCGCATGTCCTATAGGTTCTTGTGCCATCTGGATGTATTGTCATTCCTTTATAGTGTTTTACCCTATACAATAGATGAGGAAATATACTTCAAAAGTGGCAACTGCTAAACAAGAAAACTATAGTAATATTGGAAATTACTAAAACTTGCCTGATTTTGAAAATGTACAAGAAGTGTGAGAGTTGTACCACATCATGTGATCCAGGACAGATATTTACTCTCCTTCCCCCCCACAACTCCTAATATCTCTTGTATTGTCTACAGCCAACTTTCTTCTCTGTTTTCTAGCCCCTTGTGTTATTTCATGGATTTGAAATATCCATTGTTTTTTTTATTTGCATAAAGAGATAAAAAAGAAGAATATCCGCATAAAGAAACACCAACAGAGATACAATGAGAGATTTGTATGTAATGTATGAATATGTTGTTGTTTCTTATCCCCTTGTTTCGGATGCGATCACTGTCGCACTTACTAAGCTCGGAAAGCTTGCCACATCCTGGATATGTCTGGCCTTATATAAATAGTTGTGGCAGAGCTTGACTGTATCTTCTTGCCAGACTTCTGGTCTCCAAACGAATTGAAGCCTAATTGCTTCCTTAAAAGTGTCCACAACACCAGAAACCCTGATGACACTAATAATTCACCGACACCCGATTTATAACTGACACCTTTATTAAACTTACACATCCTTATATACAGAATTATATTTACAAATATGCAAATCTTTTGAATGAATAGGGAAAAAAAAGAGAAATTTACATAACTGGCATCTCCATACTCCGCTCCACCGCAGAACTCTAGTTCAGAATTGAATTATTCAGAAAGGAAGATGCGCCAGCTTGGTTATCGGTCGCCTGAGAACTCCTCCGGCTGTCCTGACAAGTGCTACTCGCACTTTTTGGTCTGTGCCAGGAAACACTTCAATGATTCTTCCCAGTCGCCATGCGCAGAATATTGTCTTCCTTAATTAGGACAAGTTGGTTGACTTCTAAATTCAACCGTTCTTGTTTCCATTTCTTTCTTTGTTATAAGTTGTTAATGTATTCTCGAGACCATCTTTTCCAGAAGATATTTCTCAGTTTTTGAACCAGACACCACCTAGATGTTAAGCTTATCTTGTCGTCAGATGTAGGTTCTGGTATGTAGACAATGGCCGAACCAATTAGGAAATGTCCAGGAGTTAAGGCTTGTAGATCAATCGGGTTTGTACTTATCTCCGTGAGTTTAGGCAGGCCTCGATCAGGCAGATCAGAGTTGTAAACTCTTCAATATTCATAAGTGATGTTCCACTAACCTTGATCAGATGATTCATGACACTCTTTATATTTGCCTCCCATAGGCCTCCGAAATGTGGAGCTGATGGTGGTATAAAATGCAGGAAATCAGTTCTTCTGAAAGAAATTCCTTTGTTTCTCTAGAATTCATCACTTCATACCGACGTACCAGGATCCTGTTTGCTCCTTTGAAATGTGTGCCTTTGTCTGAATAAATGTCTGACGGCTTTCCCCTTCTTGAAACGAATCGTCTCAGGGCTCCATTAAATGAGTTTGTTGATAGACTGGTCAACATCTCAAGAAGGATTGCCTTGACGGCAAAGCAGACGAATATTACTATATACGACTTCATCACCTTTCTTGATCTTATCAAGCTTGGTTTTAGAGAATCGGCCCTGATATATCAATTCTGGTTTTGTGAAATGGTCTAGAGGGTTCAATCTATCAGGAGGCAAATTTCCATTATTTGAGTGACTGTTCGAGCTCTGAGTTTACAGCAAGTCAAACAACCCTTGACTATCCGCCTCTCTATGTCTCTTCCTCCTATTATCCAATTCCTATTTCGTATTAGTGATAAAACCAACTGAGCAGTAGATATCTCTGATGATACTCTTGTATGAGTAACTTGGTGATGTGTGGTTCTTGGGCAATATCAAGAGATGCCATTAGCTGGCAGGTAAATCTGACCTCTGTTTTCGACCTCCCACTCTAAGTAAGCCCACACTGTCCAGAAATGGTGCTAAATCTAGAATTCTTTTCTCATTTTGATGCTGAATTTGGTCCTTCAAAGACTGAATTTCCTGTGGAAATTCTGAACATTGGACTAATTTAATAATTGTCATAATAGTGTGACTCATCTCGCTTGTAGTCAAAGGACCATATTCCTTTTCTTCTGTTGACGGTTGACAATTTGTCATAAACCCCAGACACCAAACTGTAACTCTCTTCAATTTGACAAAGGAGGAGTACTTCTTGAAGTATTCAGGAACACTCATAGTCTGGAGGTGGTAAGATAATGCCACTTCCTTTTCTTCTTCTTCAATTTTCTTATCATCTAGATACTCGAATTTGTCTAACACTTTGTCCTTTAGCCACGAAGGCCCCTGCCACCAGAGTGAATGTCAACCAAGGCTGCAGACATCAGACCCCTCGATGTGCAGTCGGCCGGGTTATCCATCCCTGATGTGTGGCCCAGTATGTCCTTTCTGTTAACTGCTGTATTTTCACAACTCCGTTTCTTATAAATTCCTTCCATCTATTGGGATCCGATTTTATCCAGCAAAGTGCGATCTGAGAATCTGTCCATAGATAACTCTTATTAATCGGCACTTCTATAGAGTCCACAATAGATTTATAGAGTTGAGACAGCAGGTGTGCGGCACATAATTCCAATCGTGGTAGTGTGCAGGGCTTGTAGGGAGCAACTCTTGTTTTCGCAGCAAGCAGCGAGACCTGAATTTGTCCCTCGGTGACTCCGATATTAAATAGCAGACCGCCGAATACGCTACACTTGAGGCAGCGCAGATTCCATGAAGTTGATTATCTTCGCACCAATTCTGTTCTATCAGTAGGTACCTTCGGATCCTCAACTTGCTCAGCTCACTCATTTCGTTTTGGAAACATTCCTATTTTTTTTTTATAATATCTGGTACGGGTTCATCCCAATCAGACTTTCCATAGATCTTGCATCATTATTTTTAATGTTACCGTTGTGGGTGAAAGAAAGTCCAATGGGTCAAATATCCTTGCGATATTCGATAAAAGATCTCTTTTTGTTGTTACTTCTGAGGGTTTTCTTAATTGGATCCCGAAAGCGTCCCGCGTGGTATCCCATAGAATACCCAGAACCTTCAAAGTGGCGCTGTTACTCGATTCATTCTCGGTTGTTCTCTTCTCTGAATTCATTTGAGACACAAGTTCTTGGCAATTGGAATTCCATTTTCTAAATGTGAACCCCTCCTTTGGCATTAAATCTGTCATCTGCCTTATCAGCACTTCGCCACCGCTTGTTGATGAAACTCCGTTAAGAGATCGTCCACATAAAAATCTTTCAGTGCGACTCTTGATGCCTCGGGAAACTCGTGGGATTCATCTCTGGCTAGCTGCTGCATTGTTCTGATTGCCAGAAATGGAGCGGATGTGGTTCCATATGTCACCGTTGACAACCTATAATCCTTCACCGGCTGTTCAGGTGTTTCTCTCCACAAGATTCTTTGATAATCTGCATCCTCCGGGGGAATCTTCACTTGCCTAAATAATTTGAATTTATTTATATTTTTTAAATAGTGCAGACTGTGTATGTATTGACAAGATGTCAATAGTCTACCAAGGGAGGTATCAGACCTGTGTCACCAGCTGGCAGATGGAGTCCGCCGGAGTCATCCCACAGCACACATTCCCGATGAACCAGCCCTCCAGCCCCACTGTGGACAGGAACTTCCCAGCCTACACCACACACTTCTCTGGTTACATACCACCTTTCTTATTACTTTTGTTCAGACCTGATAAGGCATGATTTGGATTATAGAATAAAAACACAAGGTAATAAGACCAAATCCAAATAAATAAATAAATAGTGTGTGACGTTTCGGTAACAGCGTTGCTACCATCTTCAGACAAAAGTACTGAATGGATAATTTGTCTAAATGACTAAACTTATACAATTTCCACCCAATAACAACGAAAGAAAAAGCTCTTTTTTAAAAGCCCAATTTTTTTTTTTCCAACACAGCATATTATAGGAAAGCCTCTTTTTAATTCAACACCTCAAGGAAAAGATGCTTCCTTTTTTTTAAATTTCAACACACAAAATGCGATATCCCGGTAGAAACAGTTATAAACATATTATACAAAATAAATTTTAAATATTAAAAAAAGAGAAACAATAAGATATATTAGGAACCTGATTCTTCCAGGTTAGAAAGATAATCATAAATATATTTATGGAAATGGTTAAATCTGTGATAATTCTCTCTAGTATTTACAAATTGATACAGATCTACAACATTATTTACTGTCTGTTGTCTAGAGGCAAAGAAGAGTGGGGATTCCAGCAGTAGGTGTCTAGAGACAAAAGATACTTCCTGTTGTAGTAGGTGTTGAATTATAGTTTGTTTGAGTCGGTAACTTTGTTGGGATTTGAAACAGGTTGAATTAAAAAGGTTGGTAATTGGTTAATGGAAAAATGAAAGCTCATTTCAAAATTACATTTAACAATGGATATTAACATAAATGAAATGGAAACTTATATATCCCCCCATGTCATACAGAAATTATTTTAAGGTTTAGATTGTATTCTAATGTTTAATGCTATTGATTTTTGTATGCTTCAGTAATAAAGTAGAACCTCCCTTTAGAGGACACCTCTCTTTAAAAGACAGTTTTCATTTGTATAATTACCATTTTAACTATTTAACAACTCTCCGGTAAGAGGATACCTCTCTATAAAGGACAGTTTTCATTCACAAACTTGCCATCTTTACAATTTTGCAACTCTCCGGTAAGAGGACACCTCTCCCTAAAGGACACTTTGGCTCTACAATTAGGTGTCCTTTACATGGAGGTAGTTCTACTGTATATATTGAATTGTTAATGCGCTCATATTTAACAAATGACATCTCATTAAATACTGTAGAATTTCATTATAACAGCAACTTTGTTATAACATCAACATGGTTATAACAACAAACCAAATCTAGGTTCCAAGTGATGTCATAGAGAGGTGAAACTGTAGATTTTACAGAGGGGTTGTAAGGATCCCTGAATCAATCCAAGACACAACGAATCACCTCTGGAAATGACATTTTTTCAAAGGCCAAGCCAGGTTATAAACTACAGTCCAACTTTAATTCAACCCCAAAAGAATAAAAATTTTGGTTTGGAATTATTATAATTTTAATAAAATTATTATCTATTATACATGTGGTACAGACCATGATAATATGGTGGGTAGTTTTTTTTTTTTGCTAATTCCTAGTACACGTGGTACAGGCCATGATAATCATGGTGGGTAGAAGTAGGTGACTTACAGTAAAAGCAGTCACCTACTTTTCTACCCACCATAACTGCACCACATGTCTACACATGTGAAAAGCAATTCGACTTTTGCACTTACAAATGTGTCAGAGCCCCGTTACTTGCACTTGCTGGTGGGGTTGGACTTTTGCAAGAATTAGGCCATTGGAGTTTTTTTTTATCAGAAAAAGTGCCAAATGTGGGAATCGAACCCGAGTCGTAGCGGTCAAAACAAACGGTTTAGACCATCCTTCGACAGACCCCCATGATGGGTAGCATTTGGCAACATCTTTTACTGTAAGTGCACCACATGTCTATACTTGTAGAAACTAGTTAGAAAGTGTGCCAGGGTTCTATTTGGTTACTTGCACTCACTGGTCTTTGCCGGTCCCAAGCCTGGATGAAAAAGGAGGAGGGCGAGCAGTAACAAGCTCACTAAAAACATGGGCAGATGACCCGGCTGATAGTACCCTGTAAGGGCTCCTAATCCAGGGATACAGGATGAGCAGCGTTTGTACTCCATGTTAGGAGCGGCTGCACATGGCGTCTGTTCCTCATGTCAGAGGCGGCCATTTATTTTGGAGCTAAGTCGGCCTGCCACTGAGTAGTGCTCCCAGTCTTAATTACAAAGGCAGACGCATTCTACTTAACCCAGAAAGATGAGAAAGAAGGACTGGTAGGGTTGGACTTGGGGTAAGAATCTGAGGTCTTTGAGCATTTTTTTAAATTAAAAAAAAAGGTGCAACTCCAGGATTCAATCCAGTGTTGTGGCTGTTGAACATCAATGGTTTATACCAATTGACCACTGACCCGGTGTTGAATTATAGTTTGTTGAGATGATTGTCAACTCATTGCCCACAGATAGTGTTAGTTTTTATAAGATATTTTGTAATCAACAACAACAACAAAAGCCTTTATTTAGGGCATTCCGCCCATACAGGATTCGCCGTATTTACACATCAACAAGAGGAGAGGGAAGAAGAAGCATTTACAACAAAATAAAGTTGTCTCACATTCAGTTACCTATTTACAGATGGGTCATCCTCCAGTATCCCTTGCCCTGCATTCTTTCTCATGCGCCCAGCTTCTGTGCAGAACTTAAAGTATCTAACAATCAGTAATTCATCATCCAGAGCTGAAGAGAGAAGTTGACATATGCGATGGTATCTAAATTGACCAAAATTAGGGCTTGGGAAAATTTCAGTACGTTTTTCTGTTAAGAGAGGGCATTGGAAGAAATAGTGAACCAAATCTCTAATACATAATCGTTCGTTTTTAGCTATGTCAATCATTGGTTTTATTTTTTCGATCTTAATTTTATTATGTTTCAGATTTGTGCCCTTAAGTTGACTCTTTTAATGGTATGAGTCTTGTTATGTGAAATATGAGGAGTTCCTGTTAGTTGAGTTTTGTTTCTAGATTGTACATCTTCATTTGTATGTATTTTATTACCTGAATATTTACATCTATTTACAGAGATCCGCGGGTGTGCCTCTAGCTATATTGGTTCTTCTTTGGCATTCACCACCTGTCCTTCCACTACCATGTAGTTGATGCCGTTTAGGAGAAGTTTATTTTCCTCAACTTCGATCTTATACCTTTCTTGTAAAGTTCCTTTCTCCTTTCTATTAAAATTTTTCTCTGCTCTCTAATCTGGAGGCTGTAATCCCTGCTCATAAAAATATTGAGTATTCGAAGTTTGGATGAGTTCTTTAGGAGACTTATTCTGGACTCGTGATCAGGAACTTCAATTAGAATAGGCGCCTTTGGTCCCCTGCCCAGGCGATGACATTCGGCAATTACCACATCATCAGCAATCTGCATATCTTCCGCAATTAACTTCTTGACCTTTTGTAGCAGCAATTCCCGACTGTCAGTCTCTGCTGATTCGATGCCATATATTATTAAATTGTTTTCTCGGGCTCGTCTCTCCAAAGCCTCCGCGCGTTCTTCCAGATTCCTTATTTTTAGGGTATTGTGAGAAATTGACCTCGTGTTAGTCGCCAGTGCATCTGTGCACGAAGCTATAGATGTCTCCATTCCAGTCATTCTTCGATCCCAATCCTCCATCTTCTGCTCAATATTAAGCAACCTTGCATCCAATTTCTCTCCCAATCTATTCACTTCAGCCGAAAGGTTAATTATCAGTAGCTTTAAATCGTCCATTGGTGCCTGGTCCGGAGTTGAGTGAGGCATATTTGTCAATGTGGCCTGTCTTTTGGGCCCTGGATTTAGTTCTACACATCCAATTATCAGTAAGGCCGTGATCACTTTCTGCCAGTAAGCCATCGAACAGTCCATCAAAGTTACACCAGTTCTATCCTTGTAATATTTCATCTTATTGAGTTTAGTCTTAAAATCGGCAAATTTTACCGTAAGCTCTATTGGCTTTGTTATGCAAATCACCATGTATAAAACAATCAAAATGGATATTTTGTAATCAAAGGGTGTTGAACTGTGCTGAGTTATAGCCAGTTAAATTAAAGAAGTTATACTACTGAAAGATCCAAGTCCTCTTTCTTAAATTATTGCTTCATCATGAAAGGCCACCATTTTGGGTTCCTGTAATCAGGAGAAATACTGAAGTTTAGTCCTTTGCTGTTCATATGGCTACAACCACCTTCAGACAAGAGGAATCATCTCCATCCAAGAATGGTGTACACCTGTCACTCACCACGGCATCTTGCAGGATCTTCCTGGCCACCACCTCGGGGGGGGTAGAGTCCGCCGGACTCTGAGAGTTTCTTGGTCTCCACGGGCTGAGCCACAAGGTTAGACTGATAATGGGACACAATTGTGGGGATAGTACCTTGATCTTCTCCTCCTCAGCAAACCCTGGGGTGTCCGTGTCTGACGGGAGGGCCACTGTCACCTGTAGGTTGTACGGCTTCACCTGCACACAGCAGCTCTTGTACAACTTCTGATTGGTCAGGAATGAAAACAACATGGACATACAACAATTGGAAAAATAAAGTTACTAGAGGAAAACATCCCATGGTAACCACTATAATGACTCAACTCGATAATAAGGGCTCGAGGAGCATGAACTCATCGAATTCGTGTAATCTTTGCACAAGGGGATAAGAAACAACAACACTATAATGACTGATCACCTTTGTAAATAAAAGATCACTTATTCTTTCTAATCCATTTTCTGATGAATAACCACCTCCAGGAGACACCAAGGGCATCTATACTTAGAGCAGCAATCTCCCATGAGATTAAAAAATAAACTGGGAATATAATCTCAATTCTGAAATTCAAGGTAATAAGACCAAATCCAAATAAATAAATAATGTGTGACGTTTCTGTAACAGTGTTGTTACCTAAATGTACACACACTATTTATTTGGATTTGATCTTATTACCTTGTGTTTATAATCTATAATTCAAATTGTGCCTTATCATGTCTGACAATAGTGTATTAGCCAATCAATCCCTCCTCACCTCCATCTGCAGGCACTCTGCCAGCCCACCAGGGCAAACTTGGAGGCAGAGTAGGCCGTGTAGCCATAGAGGCCGAAGACTCCAGCGATGGAAGACACAAACACCACTCGGCCTTCCTGGCGCTCCTTCATCCCTGGTAAGACAGCTCGGGTGGTGTGGACGGCACTGAAGTAGTTGGTGTCCATCATCCTCTGTGTCAGCCAGATAACTGGGTGATATAAAGTCATCTACTTGCTGAGAAATACATCATGTTGAATTATCTGTACTCCCAATTATTTTATAGAATATGTAATTAAAATAAATGTAAGGTAAACAAACTTATTAGTTAAAAGCTGCACATGACTGGTACAGAGCAGGGGGGACAAGCACCGGTTCTGTCCTCCCAAGAGAACAACAGTCTTTGATTTACAGACTTAAGCTCTACAAGCTTGATTGAGTGGAGATAAGAAAGAAGAAGATTAGTTGCACATATTGAGAGGTGACATTATAACCAGAGTAAGGAAGGTTTTACATGATACACAGAGGGGCTGTGATTGGACTGTGTGAGGAAGGGTATTTGAAGACAGTTTTCAAATATAGAGGTGGTGTGGTGCTTATATTCCTAATTCTGAAGAGAGATATGATTTGAAGCTACCATGACCCGTAAAGAATTGAACATTGTAGAAGTTTGGGTTGACAAATTTTGGTATTTTTGAGGAGGTGATAAAACGTTTGAAATTATTGTTGGATTATTCATAGTGTATTCCTGTAATTTTCTTTCATTATAGTTAGCAATTTATTTTATGCTTGATAAATTAAATCTATTGTAGCCTAATTTATTTTTGAATATGTTGGATTCTATGTAATCTGTGAGTTACAGGAACTACTATATATAGGTTGAGTCTTTTTTTTTAAATCTAAATCTTGAAATTAACTTTAATTCAGTCGATCTTTTTTTTAAATTAATTTATGTCTTTAAAATCGACTTGTAAAAATCTCGGAAGTCCTCCTGACCAACAGATGAAATACACTGTTTTAGTATATATATATATAAGTGGTATCAGGGATTCAGAAATTCATTCATTGTTGGTTAGAAAATAAAAACCCGTTTATTTATTAATTTTTAATACATGTACATTATTTTTTGCCATGCTAAACATTTACACATTTACATTTCATAGAATAATTCAGTTTTTTATATAATTGAAGTTAAATAATCTATACACATAACAATTACAACATTATTTTCAGCTGCTACATATATAAACACCAAGTTATAGCAGATTGTCCGAACGTTGCAGTAGTCAGATTGTTCCCAGATATGATTTATTACATCAAACACTTTGTTTATATTAAATTCTATGAACTCTGTAGATTAATACATTCTGAAAATAGGGCAATCCATACTTAAATCATTAGATAATAAAAAGGCAAATATTGAATTGAATAAAATATTTATTTGCAAATTTTGCCTTTTTATTATCTAAGATTAATACATGTAAATATTCAACCATAATTTTCAAATTTTGTGTTGTTTTTCTCTTTGCAATAAGCGCAAATACTTCGATATCGCGTCTTGTCGATTATAAATCAATCAATAAATAAAAGGTATTGGCGATACATATCCCAAGTTCACCATGATAATAAATAAAGGTATAGTGCAGATGGTTTAAATTATTAACGATTAAACCTTTAAGAGGTTGCCACATACAACATTTGCTTTCTCTATACTAGCCCTATTTTTAAAATTAGTTTAAATAAAGAACCAGACTTCTCATATTACAGTATTCTACTAGCTCAAACATCTCAAAGGTGCTCTGGAACCTGGTTATAAATATATGTCATAATATATACTCTTCCTGGAATAATAAAGCAAACCTAGAGTCAACCCAGAGAGAGACGGGCAGCTAAAGTCCGGTAATTTAAGACACCAGCGACATTCCAAGGGGCGACCAGAGGGGCCCGTGAGTTCTCGGTACTATTAAAAGAGGATGTAAAGTCGGTCACTTGAGATATCAGCGACATTCCAAGGGGCGCGTTGGGGCCCGTAGTTGGAACTTCAGGACTATTAGGGCAGTTGGTGATTGTGTTCGACAAGAACGACCGCCCGGCCGGTTGCCGGGCCCAGCTCTCTCCCTTTCTCTCTCTGGTTGCCTGGGTTCCTTCTCCAACTTGTGGTGTGATTATTTATCTTTCCCCACCTTATTATATTGTCACATATATATCTCTCTCAAAGGATATGTGTATGTGGTATTTAGTTCCCCAAGTCTTTTTATATCAAAAATTTATTAAATGTTTTAAAATGTTTTACACACAGAGCTCTGGTGCCACAAAATATGTACACACATCAATTTTTATAATACAGATTATTATATAGTCTACGATCTTTTTTTCACGTGAGAGCTATTTATTTTTTCTCTTCACATTTTTGGACTTGGAGATGTTCTTAGAGATAATTCTCGAAACATGGGTGGACCTAGGGTTGGACTTAGAGCTGGACTTAGAGGGGCTTAGAGGCGGGCTTAGAGGTGGGCTTGCGGTTGGAAGAGGGCTTAGAGGTGGGCTTAGAGGTGGGCTTAGAGGCGGGCTTAGAGGAGAGCTTAGAGATGGGCTTAGAGGCGGGCTTAGAGGTGGGCTCAGAGCTGGGCTTAGAGGCGGGCTTGCGGTTGGAAGCGGGCTTAGAGGTGGGCTTAGAGGCGGACTTAGAGGTGTGCTCAGAGGCGGGCTTAGAGGTGGGTTCAGAGGCGGGATTAGAGACAGGCCTGGAGCGACGGGCTACCTGCCTTTCTAGAAGAATCCGCTCCATTTGTTGCCGCTCTTGGTCCAGATACCTCACATAATTCTTTAAGAGTTGGATTTTGCGGACGATCTTCTCTGCCTTACTCAGGTTTCCAGTATTTTCAATTATATCAGCAGACATAGGTGTCGCTAGGTCTACCGAGGTTGAATCGTTAGTCTGAGAGGCTTCAAGGTCCATGTTTGTACCAATATTGGCTGTCGAATCTTCAGTTGAATATTCAAATTCTTGTTCTATATTGGAGATGACGTTGCTGGATGTTGTAACATTAGGATGAGACTCGTTCGCATAGTGTTCTGTCTCTTGTTCCAAATTAGAGTTAATTGTTCTGCCCAATAAATCGTCATTATGATTCTCATTCGTATAGTGTTCAGTTCCTTGTTCCATATTGAAGTTTTTTGTACTGGACTGGATGCTGTAACGTTAGAGCAAGACTCAATCGCATTGTGTTCTGTTCCTTGTTCCATATTGGAATTGATTATTCTGCCTAATGAAGAGTCAGTATGTTGCTCATTCGCATAGTGTTCTGTTCCTTGCTGCATACTGAAGTTGACAGTGCTGAGGGAATAAAACTGGAGGAAGGGGTCGTCTGAATGGCGGGTATGGCAGCGCAGCAGGTCCTAGCTTTATCGATTTATGAATACATGAACGAAATGTAAATATATAGAACAGTGCCGCAAAGCATTTTACATATATTTTCAGAAATATTCTTTTTAGAAATAAAATAATTAAAATATATATTTGAATATAAATATAATAGGTATATTATCATATTTATATATTTACATTTTAACCTTTTAAAAATATATATCACGCCATTTTTAAATCGATAAAAATTCAATTTTAAAATATTTTCTAAAAATTCCAATATAGGATTCGGTCCTTGGTCGTGGCTTCAGAAATCGGATGTTTGTTCCGTGTAAGGACCAGGTTTGGGGGTGGGTGGTTTTCTAAACAGTTGGTTTTGGACCGCTATGACCCGGGATAGAATCCCGCATCGGCTAATTTTTTACCAAATAAATAAAAAAATAAAAAAAGAAGATGCTCTAATGGCCTCGGATATTCTCGCAAAATTTCCATCTCACCAGCAACTGCAAGTAACAAAACTGCCAAAAGTCGAACTGTTTTTCATATTTGGTGCATTCACAGTAAAAGAAGGCGCAAACTTGTACTAACCATGATTATCATGTCTGGTACCACGTGTACTAGGGATAATAATAAAAAGGCCAGGTTATGTGAGCGACTACGTCTTTGTTTTAACCACCAGTTCACCCACTGCACTTCTTTAATGACAACTATTAGGTAGGGACCACGTCTCTTCAACAAACACGAGGGACAATCTATTACGCTTCTTTTGAGATCTCGCCAGTTTTGCGAGTGCGAATTTCGAAAAATCATTCCAGTATTTCGAACCCTTAATAAAAAAAAACAATAAATGTTAACTCCAAGGAACAGAGAGAGGGATATTTATAAACCAGGTTCCTGGAGCGCAGAGCGCCAACTACCCGGGGAGTCCAGCTCACTAGTATGGACTAGTGGACTTGCTTTATATTAGGTAAAAAGGCTTTCGAATCATTTCAAATGTTGAAGAAGGCTTTTAAAGAAGATGCCCTATCACAATCGAGGACATTTCAATGGTTTTCACGATTTAAAGCTGGTCGAACAAGCGTCTAGGATTATCTACACAATGCCAGACCTTTATCGATAAGAAACCCATAATATGCACTCAAAATCAAGTCATCGAAACCCAAGAATAACTATCAGAGAGCTATCAGAAGACTTGGATATCTCATATGGAACATGCCAAACCATCATAAAGAATGATCTGCATCTTTAACGATCCCGGCTAAATTTGTCCCACATCTCTTAACGAATGAGCAGAAAGAGCATCGCAAAGAAAAGTGAAAAAACATGGTCGAAATGTTTAATTCTGATCCCCATTGGCTCAAAATTGTTATCACGGGAGATGAAACATGGGTGTACGGATATGATCCCGAGACTAAGAGGCAATCAAGCCTGTGGCTAGAGTCAGGAGAACCAAGATTCAAGAAAGCAAGGATGATCAAATCGAAGCTTAAGTGTCTTCTTATCACTTTCTTTAATGTAAAGGGATTGGTACAATATGCATTCGTGCTCGAGGGTCAGATCATTAATCAACATTACTCTCTTAATGTATTACGACGTTTAAGAGAGCCTGTGTGTCAGAAACGACCCGAATAATGGCATCAGAAAAATTGGTTCTTGCATCATGACAACGCACGGCCGCATACGGCGGTCACTGTACAACTCTATTTGGCTAAACACGGAATTGCTTTACTACACCCACCCTATTTCCTGACCTTGCTCCCAACGACTTTTTCCTTTACCCTAAAATTTAAAAAAATATCTACGTATATTAAAAGTACGTCGATTTGACTCAATACCTGAAATAAAGGAGAATACGAAGAATATTTTGAAAAGCCTGAAAGATGAGGATTTTCAGAGGTGTTTTGATATCTGGAAAAAAAATGGAACAAATGTATAGAAAGTGAAGGTGAATATTTTGAGAAATTTCAAATAAAACTTTATTATAGTTTTGTATTTCTTTAAATATTTAGTATTCCTGGAAATTATTGATCACACTATGTAGAAATATGGGTCTGTTTGTGTGTTTTTGCTTGTTTCTTATACACTCTTAAAATATACTAATCGGTCCGTTTTATTGTCTAAATCGCATTTTCTGGCATCGAAACTATGATGAGTGTACCTTCCAGATATAGCTATATAACCTGTGAAAAATTAATACAGATTGGTCACATATTGTAGGAGTGTTTAAGGAACAAACACACAGACCCATATTCCTTTTTATTTATATAGATCGATTTTACGAAAAATCCTGATATGATTGGAAAAAATGGAGGTAATTTTCGAAATAATCACACTAAATAACATAAAAACTGGATAAAACTTCTGTTAAATTTTCAAAATATTCAATTTCGCAGGCCTTTGTAATTATATGCAGATATTTATAAAAAGTATTTTTACAATTATTTTATTGTTATTGTTGGATAGTTTTAGAAGCCAGCTCTCAGATTTATAAAATTAATTATTCAAACTTTAAACATTTTTAGATATAGAGAGAAACGAGTTGAATACCTCGTATTTAAGGCTACATAAAATTATCTAATTTACATCGTTCTAACCAGATTGAACTTATACTCAAAGAATAATCATTTTCTTGGTTCAGTTATAATACAAGCTGGGACAAGTCTCGACTTCAAATATTTAGAAATATATTTTTAATCAAATTATAATTTTAAATTATTTCAAGTTTTAACCAATAATTAAAAATATAATTCCATATAATTGCATTGTCATCGGGAGTAAGTAAGTGAAATAAAAGATAAATAGTGTCAAATATGTAGGAAAATTTGTTTAAAAGTCTTTTTTATTAAGCTAAAATAGCTCAGTCGGGAGAGCGTTAGACTGAAGATCTGAGAGTGCCTGGTTCGATCCCAGGTTTGGCATCTTTTGCTCTCCTACAAGGTCTAGACTTCACCTCTACTTCACCAACTCGCCATGTGTAAACAGCCAGGACAAGGTGACTATGCTCAATGTAACACCTGTAAACTGAGAGACGAAATAAATAAATATAGGCTTTTTTAATATAAATGATAGAAAAGAAGAAAGATAGAGCTCAACATATACGGAGAGAATTTTATTTATTTGGTTTACCCGGGTTCCTGGAAAGCGCGTACAAATACCAGGGCTTGAGAGAGTTGATAGAGAATTTAGGGAAACACACATTTTTAATTATATTTTAGTATATTAAATATTAATTATGTTTTATTACATTAAGTAGAGTTAACACCTCTATTAGCAAGACATATATCTCAGACATACTTTATAATTTAGCTTTTTTTAAGATAAAACTTCAAAAAAGTTTCCGACTAACTTATTCTAGGCGTGTTTGATGAACGGGCCACTCGTCTAGAATTTAAATAACAGAAGATCTCCACAGCAAGTGATTATTCTTATTTTTAATTGAACGGGCCATCGTTCTATTATTCCATAAAATACGTAATGTTGTAAAAATATATATTACTATATATAGTCACGACCGTCTTTCCTCATCGGCCGCCTCTGTCACGGATAATATACAGTTATCATCGTCATGCGTTCTTAATTCTGTCACCGTTTGCTTTTGGTTCAGTGGTAGAATACTCGCCTGCCACGCGGGCGCCCCGGTTCGATTCCCGGCCGATGCATTTTTTTTTTTTTTACAATTTTTAAAACTCATTTATATATTATACAAGAATGACATCCACGGCGCCAATTTATAATTGTAACGAATAGTATTTGAATAAAAGCATTTAATCGGGTAAAACCCGGGCGTTGCCCGGGTCATTCGTATATAATAATTGTATAAACGAATGCAAGACAAAATCACCGCGAATGTTTCTTTTTTTTAAGGCAATTTCTTTTTAAGGCAATTATCGTTATTTATCGTTAATTTTTGTTTCGATTTTATTGAAAAAAAAACCGATATGGTGCCTTTAAAAAATGATCTTTATTACTATGCAGTTTTCTATTTAGTCAATATACCTAAGTTCATGTTGCAAATGTAATTATCTCTATCGATTTAGTAGGTGAAATGCAAAAAAAAAAAAAATCGACATGATGAAATCTTTATGAAAATTCACATTTTTATTTTTATATTTTCAAGACACACACAGTTTGGGGCGGGACGTTTCACAAGAGAGACATCCACGGCGCCAATTTATAATTGTAACGAATAGTATTTTAATTAAAACATTTTAAAAACACACAGTTTGGAACGGGACGTTTCTCAAGAGTGACATCCATGGCGCCAATTTATAATTGTAACGAATAGTATTTGAATTAAAACGTTTTTAAAATATATACGCACTCGGGTAAAACCCGGGCGTTGCCCGGGCCATTCGTCTAGTAATATATAAATGAGCTTTAAAAATTGTAAAAAAAAAAAATGCATCGGCCAGGAATCGAAACCGGGTCGCCCGCGTGGCAGGCGAGCATTCTACCACTGAACCACCAATGGTTATGAGAAATGGCCATATTTGGGTATTTATTCCATTCACAAAAGCAAACGGTGACAGAATTGATTAAGAAAGGGCAATGCCCGGGTTTTACCCGATTAAATGCTTTAATTCAAATACTATTCGTTACAATTATAAATTGGCGCCGTGGATGTCATTCTTGTGAAACGTCCCGCTCCAAACTGTGTCTGAGAAGCGATATTTTTATAAGAGATGATCTGGCTCTGTGTCTTCTGCTCGAATGAATGTTTTTCTGTTAGAATTTTGTTCCTGCATACTAAAAATGAACTGGCTTCACCCGTGGTCTCTGCTTTTTGGAATTTTTCCGGATATAATTTTTTATCTGATAATCAAATATGATACAGCAATATTGTCATCATCATTTTATGAATAAAAAACAACTACTTTTTTCCCAGAACCTGTCAATTTATTTTTCTTGACTAAAAATCCGAAAAATATCTTTTCCAGATTTTTCTCTATGTCCTGTTAAAACACGTTTTACATGTCCATTAGGTCAGCTGATATTACCTCCCATCTTCACCGCTAGAGGCGCTGCTTGCGAGCGAAAGGGCAAATTTGCCACGCAATTTGCAAATAACTTGTATACATACTTGTATACTTGTGTACATAGACCATAAATCTGTACATAGACAGGAAAAGCACATATATTTTAATAATATAAATGAGTTTTAAAAATTGTAAAAAAAAAAAATGCATCGGCCGGGAATCGAACCTGGGGCGCCCGCGTGGCAGGCGAGCATTCTCCCACTGAACCAAAAGCAAACGGTGACTGAATTAAGAAAGAATGCATGACGCTGATAACTGTATATATTAATATTATGAAAAAATAATTTTCACTTGGGCAACGCATCGCTCTACAGTCAATGGGATATCTTCGTTGACGTAAGACACCATTGAAGTTGATGTAGGCAAATACTTATAGTGAGAATAGAGTACAGAATTTCTTATTCTCACATAATCCAATGTATTGAATGTAGTTAGGGCCTCCAATCCGGGATCCCGGGATTCTGCTCGAAAAATCCCGGGATTACTTGTTTGTGCATGAAAACCAGCGCAAAAATATATTTTTCTTATCTAGCATTTTGGTAATCAAACAGATGATGAGATAGCACACTTTTGACGTTTTGTTTATACAGCTGCATTTCGGGTCTTTTTTTCTCTGAGAGATTTGAAATTATTTTCATGCACTAATAACGAAGGGTTATTCTGCAAGATCTTTCCAAAATGGCAGCCTCTAGAATGAGAGTATGCAGCAGTATACATGGAGGGGGCCCCAGTTTTTGTTGACATGCAAATAGTGGCTTCTTAGATAGTATGGGGATCCCTTTATTTCGGTGGCGTACCTGCGTGTAACATGGACACGCCACTAACCTCTTATCTGGGCTACAAATTGTTTTAAATATATATATATTTTTAATCTATGTTTATACTCTTCATCCTGTACTCTGTATGCATGGGTTATCATGAACGCACTGTTCTGCCGTTCATTTTGTGAAACCCTCGCTAGCTTTTTTGTCATTTAATTCAAATTAAATTTATTTAATGTCATTTCATTAAATGCTTCGTCACTATCAAGCATCAGCCTAAAGTAGTTTTCAACTTATACGAACATAAAACAAAGTCTCTAAAACAATATTTTCGGACCTTGTTATTTCTCAATAGAAAACGCGTCGGACATTTTTGGTAAGCTTAACACTTCTTGATTGTGATGGCGAAGTTTATTCCTTTTAAATCAGAAGAAATCTGGTGCTATTACCTACGAGACGGATCTGGCCAAAATGCACAGTGTATAGCGCGCAAAAGGATTTTGAAATGCGTCTGTGGGTCAACAAAAGGGCTGCATGTACACCAGAAGGCGGTCCACGGAATCGAAACTTCGAAGAGAAAAGTTAAAGACGAAGTTGATACACAGACCCCTGCAAAAAAGACCCCCAAGATATCAATTCTCGATCATTTTTCGTGTCATAGTCTCGTAATCATGATTACATTTGCTATAATTAGAATTAATTTTAATCACAATTGCTATATTATATATAGAATTACGAGTAATTATGTTTACATTACTTTGAAAACTGGTCTCTGAGGCTTAATCCTGCAAAATCTGTACATTGCTGTTCCATCTAAACCATCACAGAGCTGAAAGAAAACTCAACCTATTTATCAATAACTCTCAGATAACTCATAGCGAACATCCCAAGTACCTAGGCATTCATCTTGACCGCACTCTCACCTTCAAAACTCATCTCACCAAGTTAAAGGGGAAACTATCATCACGTATCAATATCCTCCATAAGCTGGCCGGCTCTTCCTGGGGCAGTGATGCCAACACCCTGCGTACTTCTGCCTTGGCATTGATCTTCTCCACGGCTGAGTATTGTGCTCCAGTCTGGGAGGGGAGCTGCCACACGAAGCTAATAGACACACAACTAAATTCTACCTTACGAATTATAACAGGGGTTTGCCAACCTACAAGAATCGACTGGCTTCCAGTTCTTGCTCACATCTCTCCACCTGAGCTACGCAGAAAGGAAGCCACCAAGAAAATGTACCAAAAACTCTTGGATTCACCCGTCCTCGAAATTAACCCTATCCTACAGTCTCCCCAAAACATAGACTAAAATCAAGGAAGCCGATATGGTCCAGAGGAAACCAACTTCTCTCCCAAAATTTTAATATCTCAGAAGCATGGACAAATTCCTGGATCAGCTCCGATATCCCAAACAAAAACCTCATCACAAGCCCAAGTGTCAAGATCCCAGGTTTTTCCCTCCCTCGACGAGAATGGGTGCTTCTAAACCGCTTTAGGACAGGTCAGGGAAGGTGTGCAGAGCTGATGAAGTTATGGGGCTACACCAAAGATCCAAATTGTGCCTGCAACGTCCCACAATCAATGTCCCATATACTAGATGACTGCCCGCTGTACAAATTCAATGGAGGAATCTCCAATCTCCATTCTGTCACCCCGGAAGCCCTGAACTGGCTGAAGGCCTTGCCTCTCAGACTTTAATGACCGATATGTCCTCACTTCTTTTTTCTAGATTTAATTCATTTTGTCTCCTCTCTAATTGTAAATACGCTGCTGTATCACCTCATAAGCATAAATAAATAAATAACATTCTAATGCAATTTTTTTTTTGCAAAGTAATGCATTGCAAAGTAATCGTAATTACAAGATCCCAGGTTTTTCCCTCCCTCGACGAGAATGGGTGCTTCTAAACCGCTTTAGGACAGGACAGGGAAGGTGTGCAAGCTGATGAAGTTATGGGGCTACACCAAAGATCCAAATTGTGCCTGCAACGTCCCACAATCAATGTCCCATATACTAGATGACTGCCCGCTGTACAAATTCAATGGAGGAATCTCCAATCTCCACTGTCACCCCGGAAGCCCTGAACTGGCTGAAGGCCTTCCTCTCAGACTTAATGACCGAGAAGTCCTCACTTCTTTTTTCTAGATTTGATTCATTTTGTCTCCTCTCTTATTGTAAAGACGTTGCTGTATCACCTCATAAGCATAAATAAATTACAAGGTAATGTATTACTTTGAATGGATTACTGCCCAACACTGCATTAAGAGATGTGGTCTAAGAGTTCCAAGAACAGTAAATTTTTTCCAGATGTGTGTACAGTAATTGACAGATAATATCAAACTGTAACCCAAAAGCAATGATTTAGTTCATAAGCAGGCGCAAAATATATGGCTTTCAGGTTGTTTTCATCGAAGAAAGTGCCACGTCATTGGCACTATATAAAATAAAAAATTGAAAATATAATCGAACGAAACGATATACCTCTTGGCGTAGAAAGACGAAAATGTTTTTCAATACTGGGATTGAGAAAAAAGCAATCCCGAATCGCGGGATTGAAAATAAGTTACCGGGATTGGAGGCCCTAAATGTAGTTCTAATAACTAAAGGAATGTTTATTTGTAAGATTTTTATAAATAATTGCATCATCATCGTGAGTGAGAAAATAGCAATAAAAGATGAAAGGTCAAAGTTTCATGAAAACCTTTATAAAGTAAGCTATTTTATATGACTACAAACAAAAATTAGGATTTATTATAAAACACTTTAAGAGAATAAGTAAGATAATTTTTATGAAACCTAATATCTTGCTAATTAGTAAAATTCACGGAACGGCGTTTTATTTTTTAATAAAAACTTTACTAGATATTAAGGAACTACTGTATTTAAGTTAGTCTTGTTTTTGATCTATATAAATCTTGAAATTAACTTTTACGTCAGTCGAATGTTTTTTTTTAATTATGTCTTCAAAATGACTTGTAAAAATCTTGGAGGTCCCTGGCCAACAGATAAAAGACAATGTTTTAGTATATATATATACAGTTAAACCTGTCAAAGCGCCCCCCTCTAAAAAGCGCCCGATTTTAAATACGTAGTTACGATGAATTTACATTAAAAGTGACCTGTCTATAGCAACCCCTTCTATAGCACCCTAATTTTGGTGAGTCCCAAGAGGGGGCGCTATAGACAGGTTTAACTGTATATAGAAGATTGTCCGAACGTTGCAGTAGTCAGATTGTTCCCAGATAAAAATGATCTATCACATCAACACTTTGTTTATAGATTTTATGAACTGCGTAGATTAATACATGTAAATATTTCCCTATAATTTTTGTTGTTTCTTCTTTCTGCAATAAGCGCAAATACTTCGATATCGCGTCTTGTTGATTATTAAATCAATCAATAAATAAAAGGTATTGGCGATACATCCCAAGTTCACCATGATAATAAATAAAGGTATAGCGCAGATGGTTTATATTATTAACGATTAAACCTTTAAGAGGTTGCCACATACAACATCTGGTTTCTTAAACTAGCCCTATTTTTAAAATTAGCTTAAATAAAAGAACCAGACTTCTCATATTACAGTATTCTACTAGCTCAAACATCTCTGCGCTCCAGGAACCTGGGTTATAATGACAAAAGTTACTTTACGGGTTATCACACAAATACAATAAACTAGGGCCAACAGTAAGAGTAACTTAAACACAGAAAAAAACACGTGGACTCAAAAGTACAACACCAACAAAAAAGGTAAATAATAAATCACAATTTTTGTTAAATAAAATAAAAAACATACTTAGCTTTATTTGCTGCATTAGGTAGGGATCGGACCGTGGTTACACAGGTAATGCCCGAGATTGCCAGACACGGATATAGCACGCAGAGAACACTTTAAGTGTCTCCACACAAATCATCCACCACACTGGCCTCGACTCAACCATAGCCCACTTTTTATACAAACATGGCCACATTCGTCCAATGAGAATGCGGGAGAGATTTGTTCACAAACAAACGAAAACATAAATTCTTTCCACTAAAACCTGAGATAAGATATGATAAGATTGCAAATTTGTCAATAATTTGACAAAAGGTATCTTTCCAAAAAAAAAAAACCTAACAAATCTCCCAAACATTCCCATTGTCCCGTAAGGAAAACCTCCCCTGTGTCGGGAGGAAAAAAGCTCACGGGAGCCATGTTATAAAGATACAAAAAAAACTAAAGAGAGGAGTAGAAGACATCCGGGTCGTTCCATAAAGGTGTCTTCCATCTTGTTCCTCCCAACAGAAACTTCAAAACAAAAACTGCGCAAACTACGTGAGTTACCATGAGTGATTGCCAAACACGCATATAATATGCTTTAGTATACAGAGTTCAATGGGGGACCAAATAAGCTCTCATCTGGGACCGGCTGGGCATGTTTAGGTAGAGACATTGGGTACTGACAGACGCTCACTTGATGAGAAACCGAACGATCCAATTCCATCAGTTCTCTCAAGTCCAAGAGCTAAAAGCACTTCTTAACGTCTGTTTCTAAACGCTTTCATCCTAATCGACATGCACAACTTTCACATCGTGCATGGTGACCCCTCTTACTCTAAAGTTAACATCGGAGACCCTAGCTTCCACACGGAAAGGCCCATAGACGTTGGAGTAACCTTCAGTCTTAGGAACAGCTAGCATTACCAGAACTCCTCTGTCGAAACTTCTGGAATAAGGTGGCCTAGGATTCATAAGCTTTTTAGCAGAATTACCTGACATAAACTGTCTGACAGTCCTCCTTTGCTTTCCGCATCACCCTTAACCTCTCAGCCCAAGTAGGCTTTCTAAAACTATAACAGACCAGCACTACACTCACAGTTTCTGTTAAACTCAGTAGGTGGCAACTTTACAGCCTCGTTTTTCAATGCGCTTCACTATTTCTCCTCGAAGGAGCATTGAAACCATCGTCTATGCACACTGCAACGTAGCTAAGGTCTACATAATCTCGGTCTTCTGTTTCAAGAAATCATGTTGCAACGCTCCCGTATGCAGGTAACGGGATATTGAATCTCCTTATAATCATGATTCCCAGAATCCCGTCGTAGGCCTATCTCCGAGTGACATTAG
>CP092867.1:125443546-125576775 GCA_030710605.1 Cordylochernes scorpioides
GATCACAATGGACTGCATACCGTTTCCCGAAAAGGTGTAACTAAAATTATAATCCCAAAAACACTCAATCACCAACTCTTACAAACAGTACACACGCAATACAACTACCCAGGTATGTCACAAATGACACGACTCATCTCCGCTCAATATTACTGGCAGGGCATGTCAAAAGACATTACACAAAAGGTTAAAACCTGCCCAACCTGCCAGTTAACAAAACGTCCATTGGGACCCACTTACAGGGAATTAAGTCAACCGCCGGAAGCCAAAGGACCCTTTGACCTACTATCCCTCGACACCATAGCAGGATTTGCCAAATATGGCAACACCAAAATATACCTCCATGTTGTAGTCGACCATTTTTCGCGCTACACATGGACGTTCTCATCCAAATCCACCAGCATTACCACCTATCAACAGGTACTCAAGCGAGTATTACAGGATGGCTCTCTGAAACGCTTTCTTATGGATAGAGCCCCTGCATTCACTTCGCCAAAATTTAGGAGCTTCCTGCTTAACAGGAGTATCCACCCGTTACTCACAACTAGCAATAATCCACAAGCCAATGGTCTATGTGAACGCCTAAACGCCACCCTCACAGGAAAACTTAGGCTATTACATTTGGAGAACCCTAAGATCGCATGGACCAAGTTGGTCAAACGAGTTACAACTATATATAACAGTACCCCACACTCTATCACCGGTTTTCCGCCCATCTACCTGATGTTTGGCGTCCTACCCTCAGAACTCTCTGACCACACCACACCTTATCCCGACCTCGACAGAGCTAGGAAGATCGCACACTCACGAACCCAAAACAAACACATACAAGATAAGAACACTTATGACCAACGACACAAACAACCACACTTCCAAATAGGTGACCTGGTATTAGTTAAATTATATCATCACCCCAACACAGGAAAACTCGCCCCATATTTCACAGGACCATACACCATATTAGAGATCATCTCACCAAATGTGGTCCGTATCGATAGACCCAACCAACCTCTCCAAAGAGATACTGATACGATCCACGTCAACAAACTTAAACTATATACAGAAAACATCCAATACATAACACCACCCGCCATTAAGATACACCATGTGCGACTCAAACACAATTACACGTTCCCGTTTAAACACCTCACACCCGAACTGTTTCCAGCAGAGCCGTTGACATTCAAACCAACAAACAGCGAGCCTTTCAAGCATTTAGATCCTAACATTTTTTCCAAAAAACGATTTACGCAGCTCACGCCTAATCCCAAGAAATGCGACATAACCCTTCCCCAAAAACACCCCGTTCCCAATCCGCCACAATCAATAGGAGTCCAACCAGAGATTCAAGAACCACAATTCATGGCAAAAACCTGGGAGAAGATGTGCCAATATCCCATTTTTCACCTAATCTCTGTTATTTGTGTTCTATTTCTACCCTATAGACTCGCCCCATTTATATTTTTAGTTCACATGCTAACCTATACCCTACCATTCCATCGACTTTTCCAGCTGCAGGAAGCAGTCTTCCATATAGGAAATTCCATCATAAAAGCCATTTTCCATATAGGAGATTCTGTCAAAAAGCCATCTTCCATATAGGAAATTCCGTCATAAAAGCCATCTTCCATATAGGAAATTCCGTCTATAAAGCCATCTTCCATATAGGCAATGCCATTTTAGAATTTCTAAATCTTGTGTGGGAGATGCTAGGAGAATTCGTGGGGCAATTAAAGGGACCTCAGCCAGCAAACAATTAAGACACCCCAAGACGACGTGCAGATTCAATTAGGAGGACAATTAGAACATCGGGCAAGACACAATTAGCAGCCGGAAATAACATGAAGACCATTTGCCCTCGCGGCAACAAAGACGCCGGCAGCTAATGTCATCAAATTACTTATACACGAGGGGAGGAAGACGGTTTCAGAAACCCTCACCCACACATCCGGACATGGGTCATATTTCCCCCCCTCTTGGCCGGCACATAAATTGAGGTCACCACGTTTCCCCATCCACAAAATTTGGATTCCAGTTCGAGCCTACATATCGACTTTTACCAAAAACATAATTTAATTATATTAATAGCATCCTATTAATACAGTTTCAGTCTATCCCAATGAGTTTTTACATTTCTATTCTTATATTTCTTTTAAAGACTTCCAAAAAACGTTACATTTACCCACATTAGACACACAGACACAACTTTAACAACACGCAGGTCTCAAGGTTAAATATGAGCAAAAAGCACGCACACTACCACTTAAAAATATAGGAAAAATTTGGTAAAAAGCTCTCGAGCTTACGTTTCTTCCGCAGGGAATAAACAACAACTTTAGAAGGGTCGAGGACTTTTCTCGAGCCCTGTATTTAAAGATTTTTGACTCCGGTATTGACACCCGATATAAAAAAGTGGATATCGGGCGAACATAACTTAAGTGCCCTAGGGAAATGCATAAAAATCCCTAGAACGCATTAAGGCTCGGATATATTAACACAATACATTCGGCCTTGAGATCTCGAAAAGCAACACAAACACAAAGACAAAATACACACGCAAGGTTAATTAGATTCCCATGTCTCCTGTATACACAACATAAAGCACAATTGGGAAAGATCATGTTTCTACCCATGAGTCGCACGAGAAAGACAAAAAATCTACGAGGCATATAATTAATTGAGCGGCGTGATATAGATTATGGCATGTAATTTTGATTATAAAAGGCGAGTTTGCGAACCTCGCTATACATTTTTCTTATCCCATTCATTTACATTATTTTCTTATGTTAAAATCAAAATTCTTCATCAAATTTACCATTGTACCCTAATTCAAATACTTATCATTTATTTTAATCAATTATTTACCATTTATATAACCACTTCTTTTATTTTATTCATAATTCAATAACTAAACAAATTTTTATCAACGAAAACTCACTGGTTTTCTTTTAAAATTAGATATTTTATTTTTTTTTTATTGATTTACAAAAAGCCTTTTTCTTTTTCTCACCATGCACCAAGGCATTCACTTTGATTTCTTCCAACTTCTATTTTATTTTTGATTTCTCAAAAGCCCTAATAGAACTCCCTCGATTTCATTCCCAATCTCGAGTAGAATATGGTTAGGCATTTTCCTTTTTTTTTTCTCACCATGCAACAAGGCATTCACTTTGATTTCTTCCAACTTTTATTTTATTTTTGATTTCTCAAAAGCCCTAATAGAACTCCCTCGATTTCATTCCCAATCTCGAGTAGAATATGGTTAGGCATTTTCCTTTTTTTTCTCACCATGCAACAAGGCACTCATTTTGATTTCTTCCAACTTTTATTTTATTTTTGATTTCTCAAAAGCCCTAATAGAAATCCCTCGATTTCATTCCCAATCTCGAGTAGAATATGGTTAGGCATTTTCCTTTTTTTTCTCACCATGCAACAAGGCAGTCCCTTTGATTTCTTCCAACTTCTATTTTATTTTTGATTTCTCAAAAGCCCTAATAGAACTCCCTCGATTTCATTCCCAATCTCGAGTAGAATATGGTTAGGCATTTTCCTTTTTTTTTCTCACCATGCAACAAGGCATTCACTTTGATTTCTTCCAACTTTTATTTTATTTTTGATTTCTCAAAAGCCCTAATAGAACTCCCTCGATTTCATTCCCAATCTCGAGTAGAATATGGTTAGGCATTTTCCTTTTTTTTTCTCACCATGCAACAAGGCATTCACTTTGATTTCTTCCAACTTTTATTTTATTTTTTATTTCTCAAAAGCCCTAATAGAACTCCCTCGATTTCATTCCCAATCTCGAGTAGAATATGGTTAGGCATTTTCCTTTTTTTTCTCACCATGCAACAAGGCATTCACTTTGATTTCTTCCAACTTTTTATTTTTATTTTTTGATTTCTCAAAAGCCCTAATAGAACTCCCTCAATTTCGTTCCCCATCTCGAGTAGAATATCGTTTAGGCGCATTGTCTTTTCTTTTTTTTTCCCACTATGTACCATAGCATTCATTTTGATTTCTTACAATTAAAAAAAATTCGATTTCTATTAATTATACGCAATCTATATATCATCAACACCATTATCTTTTATCTCTTATATCACTACCAATGCTTGTATATAACCTCTCTATAACCAAAACTAATTTTGCCACAAAAATTATTTTTCCCTTTACAGAACTCACTCAGGTTTACCCCTTCTTGAATTCTTCACATGTAGGGGGCGCATCTGTCATAATTTGTACATAACTGGTTGTAATCCCACCACAATATGTATGCAATGTATAATCTAAAGATTTTAATAAAGACAAGGCTTAGAAATCTGGGAGAGAAAGGCCATCAAAGAGGAAGCAATCATTAGCAGGTTTTATTATCCAGGAACTCATAAAACTGGGTTCAAGAACCTAGTATTTCCTGGATCATGTCAGAACAAGCTAAGAACAAAGAATTAGCAGGACCCAATCAGAGTATAGGAGGATTAGCTAGGAACCAATGGAAAGCTTCCACGAGACAACCAACAGCCAATCAGGGCCCTGAATAGCTTTTGTGTTAAATCGGGAACGGAGTTTAGTTAGTTGGGACCTGGACAGCATCGAGTTAGCCCCTGGACCGACCAAGGACCCGGTTAGGAGCCATCCACCACCCTCTCAACGAACAGATAAGTCCCACCTTCAATAATGTGAACAGCCATAGTTAATAGCCAACTCCGCCAAATAGCTTCAAACCCTTTCTCCCTAGATCGCTAGCCTTTTCCAATCTAAATCCTGTGTTTTTCGTTATTTTCCCCTGTGAGAACACCTAGTCACTTCAGAACGACTGTGCCCACCACAATTCAATCAACTTGCAACAACAACTCTCCCCACCTCCAAAAAGGTATTGTCCCAACGTTACAGTGAGTCGATAGGATTCTACAGTGTAATACATCAAATGTTACAGTGGTAATTTCTAATATTATATACATGTACATATTCAACCATAATTTTCATTTTTTTGTTGTTTTTCTCTCTGCGATAAGCACAAATACTTCGATATCGCGTCTTGTTGATTATTAAATCAATCAATAAATAAAAGGTATTGGCGATACATATCCCAAGTACACCACGATAATCATGGTAATAAATAAAGGTATAGTGCAGATGGTTTAAATTATTAACGATTAAACCTTTAAGAGGTTGCCACATACAACATCTGCTTTCTCTAAACTAGGCCTATTTTTAAAATTAGTTTAAATAAAAGAACCAGACTTCTCATATTACAGTATTCTACTAGCTCAAACATCTCTGCGCTCTAGGAACCTGGGTTATAAATATATATCTCTCTCAAAGAGAGGATATGTGTATGTGGTATTTAGTTCCTCAAGTCTTTTTATATCAAAAATTTATTAAAGGTTTTAAAATGTTTTACGCACACAGCTCTGGTACCACAGAATATGTACACACATCAATTTTTATAATACAGATTATTATATAGTCTACGATCTTTTTTCCACGTGAGAGCTATTTATTTTTTCTCTTCGCATTTTTGGACTTGGAGATGTTCTTAGAGATAATTCTAGAAACGTAGGTGAACCTAGGGTTGGACTTAGAGCTGGGCTTAGAGGCGGGCTTAGAAAAGCGCTTAGAGATGGGCTTAGAGGCGGACTTAGAGGTGGGCTTAGAGGCGGGTTTAGAGGAGCGCTTAGAGATGGGCTTATAGGTGGGCTTAGAGACGGGCTTGTGGTTGGAAGCGGGCTTAGAGGTGGGCTTAGAGGCGGACTTATAGGCGACTTAGAGGTGGGCTCAGAGGCGGGGTTAGAGGTGGGTTCAGAGGCGGGATTAAAGCCAGGCCTGGAGCGACGGGCTACCTGCCTTTCTAGAAGAATCCGCTCCATTTGAAGCCGCTCTCGGTCCAGATTCCTCACATAATTCTTTAAGAGTTGGATTTTACGGATGATCTTCTCTGCTTTACCCAGGTTTCCAGCATTTTCAATTATATCAGCAGACATAGGTGTCGCTAGGTCTACCGAGGTTGAATCGTTAGTCTGAGAGGCTTCAAGGTCCATGTTTGTACCAATATTGGCTGTCGAATCTTCAGTTGAATATTCAATTCCTTGTTCTATATTGGAGACTAGACGAAAGGCCCGGGCAACGCCCGGGGTTTACCCGAGTGCGAATATATTTTAAAAGCGTTGTCTTGGGCGGTCGCTATTGACAGGGTGGTCTGTATAGACAGGTGGATGTATCACACAGCTGATATCAGGGTTGTCTAGAGTGGTCGCTATAGACAGGGTGGTCTGTATAGACAGGTGGATGTATCACACTGCTGATAACAGGGTTGCCTAAGGTGACCGCTATAGACAGGGTGGTCTGTATAGACAGGTGAATGTAACACACTGATGATGACAGGGTTGACCTAGGGTGACCGCTATAGACAGGGTGGTCTGTATAGACAGGCAGCTGATAACAGGGTTGTCTAGAGTGGTCGCTATAGTCAGGGTGGTCTGTATAGACAGGTGTATGTATCACACTGCTGATATCAGGGTTGCCTAAAGTGACCGCCATAGACAGGGTGGTCTGTATAGGCAGGTGGATGTATTACACAGCTGATAACAGGGTTGTCTAGAGTGGCCGCTATAGACAGGTGTATGTATCACACAGCTGATAACAGGGTTATCTAGAATGGCCGCTATATACAGGGTGGTCTGTATAGACGGGTGGATGTATCACACAGCTGATAACAGGGTTGTCTAGGGTGGTCGCTATAGACAGGGTGGCCTGTATAGACAGGTGGATGTATCACACTGCTGATAACAGGGTTGCCTAAGGTGACCGCTATAGACAGGGTGGTCTGTATAGACAGGTGAATGTAACACACTGATGATAACAGGGTTGTCTAGAGTGGTCGCTATAGACAGGGTGGTCTGTATAGACAGGTGTATGTATCACACAGATGATAACAGGGTTGTCTAAGGTGACCGCTATAGACAGGGTGGTCTGTATAGACAGGTGGATGTAACACACTGCTGATAACAGGGTTGTCTAGAATGGCCGCTATAGACAGGTGTATGTATCACACAGCTGATAACAGGGTTGTCTAGAGGGGGGCGGGCAGGGAGGTCACGTGTTTGCTGGCGGCCAATGGGCGCGCATTCTATCCGTGAGCTTCAGACTTACAGACAGACAGACAGAATAAGGCAAATATATAAGTAGATGACGTTGCTGGATGTTGTAACATTAGGATGAGACTCGTTCGCATAGTGTTCTGTCCCTTGTTCCAAATTGGAGTTAATTGTTCTGCCCAATTAATCGTCAGTTTGATTATCATTCGTATAGTGCTCAGTTTCTGGTTCCATATTGAAGTTGACTGTGCTGGACATTGCAACATCGGGGTAAGATTCAATCGTATAGTGCTCAGTTTCTGGTTCCATATTGAAGTTGACTGTGCTGGACATTGCAACATCGGGGTAAGATTCAATTGTATAGTGCTCAGTTTCTGGTTCCATATTGAAGTTGACTGTGCTGGACATTGCAACATCGGGGTAAGATTCAATCGCATAGTGCTCAGTTTCTGGTTCCATATTGAAGTTGACTGTGCTGGACATTGCAACATCGGGGTAAGATTCAATTGTATAGTGCTCAGTTTCTGGTTCCATATTGAAGTTGACTGTGCTGGACATTGCAACATCGGGGTAAGATTCAATCGCATAGTGCTCAGTTTCTGGTTCCATATTGAAGTTGACTGTGCTGGACATTGCAACATCGGAGTAAGATTCAATCGCATAGTGTTCTGCCCCTTGTTGCGTATTGAAATTGACTGTGTTAGATGTTGCAACATTGGGGTAAAACTCATTTTCATTGTGTTCTGCTCCCTGTTCCATGTTGAAGTTGGATGGAATGGCTACTGAACAGTCGGTATAAAGGTCGTTTACATAGAGATCTTGATGAAAATTCCAGTTGTGTCTGCTCTCATCATCACCGATAGTCCCCTGCGCTGTACCTTGGGATCCACTTGGGTAGATGCGGGCGAGCTGGTTGTCCTATTTAGCAGCTCGAAGAAATCCAATTCATCTTCAGAACCCATGACTCCGATATATATATTTGTGTTAGAGACTTACTTTAATAGGAAAATTTTCTTTGTATTTTTGATATTTATAACCTACTGGAATTTATATAAGCAAATAGCTTTATTTTTATATTACGATGCACTAGCGCGCCATCTGTTATCAAATTACAAAACTATTTTAGACGCGTAATATTCTTTTTAAATTAAAACAATTTCTACTGCCCTTACTGCAATGAAAAATTAAAGGGTGGGCCTGGCTCATCAGTGGTGAACCCTCCCAGCGGTTTCGCCAGTTTAATCTACCATACCGCTGTTATATTGCATTTTTGGAACTTCCTTTTATAGTGATCTGATGCTTGACTCTTCGAATGGGTATTTTAAATGAACTATGGACATAAGCTTTTAGGACAGCAGAATTACATATAATTATAAATATATAATATGCTTCGAGAAATCGCTCTTCCGCAAATATCGATTTGTGTCATTTATTCAAGTGAGGGGTGAGAAAAAAATCAAATTTCAAATATGTTTTATTGAATGGTAACAGGAAAAGAAGATGGGGGTGAAGATGGATCCAATCAGAGGAAAAGTTGTCCAGTGGTAGCAGCTCTGGCACAACAGCCGTGGGTGGTGGGAGTTCAAGGCCATGTGCGGCCCACATCATTGGTAGTAAAGTTCCAAGTTCATCCCGTCTCTGATCTCATAGTCTCCAAGAGTGATGTGGTCCTTGAAGATGGTATACCATTTCTTAAGGACAATCTTGTCCCATCTGGTCCCTGTCTGGGCAGCTATCAGTTTCTTCACGTCACCAATAGTGTCCTCTGGATTGCACTTTATCCTTACTTTTTTGCCTAACCTGTCATTGCAAGTTATTTCAATCATTTTAATATTATTTTGATATTTGAAAAAACGTGTTATTGAAAGTAATTTATTTTTAAAATATTTCAGCTCTATAATTGACGATAACCAAATTTATAACTCTTTGTGTATTAAAATATATATAATGATTATAAAGTTAATTTCACAGATAAATGGCGCAATTAAAATTATAAATTTAAGTAATTTTATGCTCTAAAAATTATTGAATTTATTTTCTGAATATTATTTATATATTTTTATCTTGTTAACCCAGGTTTCTTAAGTGTGAGTTTCTACATGGAAAATATATATAGAGAGTTAAACATTATAGTGGATCCGTCGCATGTGTGAAGACATTATAACAAAAATAAAATGTTGACGAAATAAATTTTGGTTTTGTGATATATATTTTTCATGTGCGCGCGCAATCAATGCTCATTTATAATAAATATGGTTTAATCAATAAGCAATGAAGGATTTCTTATTTCTCAAGCTTTCGGGCTAACACGCCCTTCAACTCCTGACTTACAACTTCACATTTCCGTGTTGAAGGCCATGTTAGCCCGAAAGCTCGATAAATAAAAGAAATGAGAAAAGAAACGAAACCCTTGATTCCTTATTCATTAAATCAAAATCAGGGAAGAATCTTTATAATAATGTTGATAGACACTTTTCTTCAAATCCTAGTGCAATATTTATTGTGGTCGACTCACATCAAGAGAGCAAAGAATGTATGAAATGTGATAACAATGCACGCTTAAAACCCTCTCTTAATATTCAGGTTTATAAATCAAAAAAGGTTTGGTCCCGCTGTAGAATGTCAGACTTGAGAGAAGAACGATGCTATTCTGACACGGCGCCATTTTTCGTAGATATTTATAAAACGTAAAATATTTTTGAAAATTATTTTAAAAATAAATATCATAGAACTAATATTTTAGCCTGTGATTTAACTATTGAGTTCTTGCAAGGAACCGCCATGATTGCTTATGCGGTGCAACAATGAAGGCACAACTTCTGGCGATGTGGAAATGATACAGGAAGGCTGAACATGAAGGGAACGATATTGTCAAGTAGCTCTACAACCCCGGCCACAGGAAGCTCCATGGGACACCTGTCAATCATCACTGGACTCCGTTAGGGAGGACAACCACAGGTGTGAGGGGTTCTCGGAATCTTATCGGCAGATAAGAAAAATGAGACACCTCGGTGGCTGAAAACTCATATTATTATTTTACCTTGGAATAAGTTGTTATATTATTTGATTCTCTCTCCCTCTTGTATATAATTTATTGGAAAACTAAAAGGTAAATACCTTTATAATAAATTAATTATTTACAAATTTGCCCTTGCTTTATCTCCGCGACAATATGGTGTCTTAAATGTGAAAGTGCCAACGGAACGCTGCAGACTTGTCGAGCCCTTCTTGATAGCGGATAGCAGGTCAGCCTAATCACTCCGAATTGCTGTGAAAGACTCGCCCTCAGAAAACATACATCGGGACGCTCAATAATAGGCGTCGGTAATAGACCAGTCAATGGACCATCCTTGTCGGTCAATTTTAAATTTAAATCGATTCACGGAACTGAGACTTTTTAGACAGGTGCTCTCGTGATGGAGGTCCTAACGACTAAGGTTCCTAATTTTGAACTGAAAGAGCCAAAGTGGATCTTGCAAAACTACGTGGAATTAGCAGATCCAGAGTTTCATATCCCTGCACCAATTGACATCATTATGGGTGCAGATTTATATGCAATTATGATGCAAGAAGAAAAAATATTGGGAAACGACCTGCCCGTAGCAATGAAATCTAAACTCGGATGGATTCTAATGGGAAAAACGTTGGTGAATCGAATTACAAAACGGAGCCGTGTAGCTTCATGATTCAATCAACGACCCAATTAAATTATCTCGTAAAAACCTTTTGTGAATTGGAATCAGTACCATCACAAGACCCGAATCAGCTGGAGCAGGATTATGAAAACTATTATATCAAGACTCATTTTAGAGACTGCCAAGGAAGATATGGTGCAAGAATGCTATTTAAAAAGGAGCACACTATGGCAAGGGAAAGAGCTCTGAAAAGATTCCTGACATTGGAAAAAGTATTCATGGAAACTTCGAAGATTTGTGAACAGTATAAAGAGTTTATGAGGGAATATGAGGCGTTGGGCCACATGGAGTTGGTGCCAGAACAGGACATTCCCAAAGATCCTTCGAAGTGCTACTACATGCCACATCACGGAGCTGTGAGAGAGCAGTTTACAACGACTAAATTTAGAGTTGTTATTGATGCTTCAGCAAAACCCGATTCCGGGATTTCACTGAATGAAATAATTATATCATCTTGTATTTTTTTTCCATTTTCCAATGAAGAGAAAACTGTATAGGTGAAAATATTTTGAAACTAATCGGCTCACCCTAGCACACAATCCACTGCTGTTACACCTGTCTTGGGGGCTTCCATTCAGTCCCAAACTACCAGGTTACAATTGAACCTGAACCCTTGAACTATTCCTTCTTATCCAAGTTGATGGATGTTTTCAATATAGGGTATTCAATACCCTTTAGGGTCTTAAATAATTTTGGTGTGAAAGCATTCGATAGGGTACTGTATTCTATATATACATTAGCTAAAGTTTTCTTTTAGCACATTTGAAACTAGTGAACAACACAAACATTAGAATATCTTTATAACAGCAACTTGGGGTTATAAAATCCCAATTCTAGAGTCCCCAGTTTTAAAATCCAATTGTTTTAACAATGGTAATAGTAACAACAACAAGGGGTGGGGACAACATAAAATCATGGTTAAAAATGGTGTTATGATAGTGAGGCTGTCTACACACACAAGCAATGTTATTTCTATTAGAATTCTGGTGTAGATTAAATTGGTGAAACCGCTAGGAGGGTTCACCACTGATGAGCCAAGTCCTCCCAATATTTTTTCATGGCAGTAAGAGCAGTAGAAGTTTGATATATGTATAAAAGAAACATTCACATCTAAATGTTTTCATTTTTTTGTGTTTAGATTGCGCGCTATTGCTCTTCAAGAATTAATGTGTTATTTCTTATCTCAATGAACTTGATGCTGTGTGGTCAGGTGGTAACACTAGGGTTGGCCAGACTGGGAGCGGCCATCTTCCTGCTAATGTGTAACCGCACCGTCCTGTCCTGCCACAAGTCAGCTCGCTGAGCCTCTACTGTCACACTGGGTTCTGTCTGCCATCATTCACAATGAATTTATCGGACTGGTAAAAAGTATAACAGAGCTACTTAATAACACCGGCTTCTCATGGCTTGTTGGAAGTACAGACTTCAATATTCTACAAAGATACATCCCCCTAATTATTAGAACGGCAACCGATCAGTCCTTGCAGCTGGATTATGTAAGAATAAGAAAATCAGTGCTCTACTCTCACTATAAATACTTTCATTCATCACCTACAATGGAATGCTATCTTAATGACAAAATCCCCCTAACCTTAAAGAGAATCATTGCACAAGTAAGAAGCCTTTTTGCAGTACAGAGAATTAATCATGTTTCATTTTGAAAACTAAGACCATAAAATGCACCTTATGCAACGGTGAATTTAGTTTCGATTTTCCACACTACATGTTCTACTGTACGGCAATGGAAGAAGAAAGAGAAATTCTTCGTCAAAAGACCGACTACAATAGCAATTCGCCTTATGTTTTAATGGCAAAAGTCGTAAAATCCAGACCCTTTGCATTCGCTTTTTATAAATACTGGAAATCAGCTCAATCAAAATATTTAGCACAGACACCGGATCCAATTCGATAATTGGTCGAGGTCAATACCCAATATTTGTATATAACTATGATGCTAATTTGTTATTTATTTATTTTGTCCTACCGGGAGAATCCTGTATGGCACGTGTGCCTAATAAAGGCTTTTGTTGTTGTTGTTCACAATGAATTTACATGATATTGTATGAGATAGTGCAATAAATATTTTATTTATATAAAATGTGTGTCCTTCACTCCTGTTTTTTTTTTTGATAAATATTTGACCCTATACAATGTTGTTGTTGTTGTCGTGTCCAAAGAAGAGTCTCAGATGTCTCCATCACAGCAGCAGCAATATCCACTATCTTGGGTGTGTAAAGCTACTGCTCTGGGTCTAAATCAATTTTCTGCAAGGCTGTGGCCATTGCTGGACATGAGAATATGTGAGTAGGTGTTAGTTCCACACCAGGACAGTTGTCGCATGTCCTATAGGTTCTTGTGCCATCTGGATGTATTGTCATTCCTTTATAGTGTTTTACCCTATACAATAGATGAGGAAATATACTTCAAAAGTGGCAACTGCTAAACAAGAAAACTATAGTAATATTGGAAATTACTAAAACTTGCCTGATTTTGAAAATGTACAAGAAGTGTGAGAGTTGTACCACATCATGTGATCCAGGACAGATATTTACTCTCCTTCCCCCCCACAACTCCTAATATCTCTTGTATTGTCTACAGCCAACTTTCTTCTCTGTTTTCTAGCCCCTTGTGTTATTTCATGGATTTGAAATATCCATTGTCTTTTTTTATTTGCATAAAGAGATAAAAAAGAAGAATATCCGCATAAAGAAACACCAACAGAGATACAATGAGAGATTTGTATGTAATGTATGAATATGTTGTTGTTTCTTATCCCCTTGTTTCGGATGCGATCACTGTCGCACTTACTAAGCTCGGAAAGCTTGCCACATCCTGGATATGTCTGGCCTTATATAAATAGTTGTGGCAGAGCTTGACTGTATCTTCTTGCCAGACTTCTGGTCTCCAAACGAATTGAAGCCTAATTGCTTCCTTAAAAGTGTCCACAACACCAGAAACCCTGATGACACTAATAATTCACCGACACCCGATTTATAACTGACACACCTTTATTAAACTTACACATCCTTATATACAGAATTATATTTACAAATATGCAAATCTTTTGAATGAATAGGGAAAAAAAAAAAGAGAAATTTACATAACTGGCATCTCCATACTCCGCTCCACCGCAGAACTCTAGTTCAGAATTGAATTATTCAGAAAGGAAGATGCGCCAGCTTGGTTATCGGTCGCCTGAGAACTCCTCCGGCTGTCCTGACAAGTGCTACTCGCACTTTTTGGTCTGTGCCAGGAAACACTTCAATGATTCTTCCCAGTCGCCATGCGCAGAATATTGTCTTCCTTAATTAGGACAAGTTGGTTGACTTCTAAATTCAACCGTTCTTGTTTCCATTTCTTTCTTTGTTATAAGTTGTTAATGTATTCTCGAGACCATCTTTTCCAGAAGATATTTCTCAGTTTTTGAACCAGACACCACCTAGATGTTAAGCTTATCTTGTCGTCAGATGTAGGTTCTGGTATGTAGACAATGGCCGAACCAATTAGGAAATGTCCAGGAGTTAAGGCTTGTAGATCAATCGGGTCTGTACTTATCTCCGTGAGTTTAGGCAGGCCTCGATCAGGCAGATCAGAGTTGTAAACTCTTCAATATTCATAAGTGATGTTCCACTAACCTTGATCAGATGATTCTTGACACTCTTTATATTTGCCTCCCATAGGCCTCCGAAATGTGGAGCTGATGGTGGTATAAAATGGCAGGAAATCAGTTCTTCTGAAAGAAATTCCTTTGTTTCTCTAGAATTCATCACTTCATACCGACGTACCAGGATCCTGTTTGCTCCTTTGAAATGTGTGCCTTTGTCTGAATAAATGTCTGACGGCTTTCCCCTTCTTGAAACGAATCGTCTCAGGGCTCCATTAAATGAGTTTGTTGATAGACTGGTCAACATCTCAAGAAGGATTGCCTTGACGGCAAAGCAGACGAATATTACTATATACGACTTCATCACCTTTCTTGATCTTATCAAGCTTGGTTTTAGAGAATCGGCCCTGATATATCAATTCTGGTTTTGTGAAATGGTCTAGAGGGGTTCAATCTATCAGGAGGCAAATTTCTCATTATTTGAGTGACTGTTCGAGCTCTGAGTTTACAGCAAGTCAAACAACCCTTGACTATCCGCCTCTCTATGTCTCTTCCTCCTATTATCCAATACCTATTTCGTATTAGTGATAAAACCAACTGAGCATGGAGATATCTCTGATTATACTCTTGTATGAGTAACTTGGTGATGTGATGGTTCTTGGGCAATATCAAGAGATGCCATTAGCTGGTAGGTAAATCTGACCTCTGTTTTCGACCTCCCACTCTAAGTAAGCCCACACTGTCCAGAAATGGTGCTAAATCTAGAATTCTTTTCTCATTTTGATGCTGAATTTGGTCCTTCAAAGACTGAATTTCCTGTGGAAATTCTGAACATTGGACTAATTTAATAATTGTCATAATAGTGTGACTCATCTCGCTTGTAGTCAAAGGACCATATTCCTTTTCTTCTGTTGACGGTTGACAATTTGTCATAAACCCCAGACACCAAACTGTAACTCTCTTCAATTTGACAAAGGAGGAGTACTTCTTGAAGTATTCAGGAACACTCATAGTCTGGAGGTGGTAAGATAATGCCACTTCCTTTTCTTCTTCTTCAATTTTCTTATCATCACTAGATACTCGAATTTGTCTAACACTCTTGTCCTTTAGCCACGAAGGCCCCTGCCACCAGAGTGAATGTCAACCAAGGCTGCAGACATCAGACCCCTCGATGTGCAGTCGGCCGGGTTATCCATCCCTGATGTGTGGCCCCAGTATGTCCTTTCTGTTAACTGCTGTATTTTCACAACTCCGTTTCTTATAAATTCCTTCCATCTATTGGGATCCGATTTTATCCAGCAAAGTGCGATCTGAGAATCTGTCCATAGATAACTCTTATTAATCGGCACTTCTATAGAGTCCACAATAGATTTATAGAGTTGAGACAGCAGGTGTGCGGCACATAATTCCAATCGTGGTAGTGTGCAGGGCTTGTAGGGAGCAACTCTTGTTTTCGCAGCAAGCAGCGAGACCTGAATTTGTCCCTCGGGTGACTCCGATATTAAATAGCAGACCGCCGAATACGCTACACTTGAGGCAGCGCAGATTCCATGAAGTTGATTATCTTCGCACCAATTCTGTTCTATCAGTAGGTACCTTCGGATCCTCAACTTGCTCAGCTCACTCATTTCGTTTTGGAAACATTCCTATTTTTTTTTTATAATATCTGGTACGGGTTCATCCCAATCAGACTTTCCATAGATCTTGCATCATTATTTTTAATGTTACCGTTGTGGGTGAAAGAAAGTCCAATGGGTCAAATATCCTTGCGATATTCGATAAAAGATCTCTTTTTGTTGTTACTTCTGAGGGTTTTCTTAATTGGATCCCGAAAGCGTCCCGCGTGGTATCCCATAGAATACCCAGAACCTTCAAAGTGGCGCTGTTACTCGATTCATTCTCGGTTGTTCTCTTCTCTGAATTCATTTGAGACACAAGTTCTTGGCAATTGGAATTCCATTTTCTAAATGTGAACCCCTCCTTTGGCATTAAATCTGTCATCTGCCTTATCAGCACTTCGCCACCGCTTGTTGATGAAACTCCCGTTAAGAGATCGTCCACATAAAAATCTTTCAGTGCGACTCTTGATGCCTCGGGAAACTCGTGGGATTCATCTCTGGCTAGCTGCTGCATTGTTCTGATTGCCAGAAATGGAGCGGATGTGGTTCCATATGTCACCGTTGACAACCTATAATCCTTCACCGGCTGTTCAGGTGTTTCTCTCCACAAGATTCTTTGATAATCTGCATCCTCCGGGGGAATCTTCACTTGCCTAAATAATTTGAATTTATTTATATTTTTTAAATAGTGCAGACTGTGTATGTATTGACAAGATGTCAATAGTCTACCAAGGGAGGTATCAGACCTGTGTCACCAGCTGGCAGATGGAGTCCGCCGGAGTCATCCCACAGCACACATTCCCGATGAACCAGCCCTCCAGCCCCACTGTGGACAGGAACTTCCCAGCCTACACCACACACTTCTCTGGTTACATACCACCTTTCTTATTACTTTTGTTCAGACCTGATAAGGCATGATTTGGATTATAGAATAAAAACACAAGGTAATAAGACCAAATCCAAATAAATAAATAAATAGTGTGTGACGTTTCGGTAACAGCGTTGCTACCATCTTCAGACAAAAGTACTGAATGGATAATTTGTCTAAATGACTAAACTTATACAATTTCCACCCAATAACAACGAAAGAAAAAGCTCTTTTTTAAAAGCCCAATTTTTTTTTTTCCAACACAGCATATTATAGGAAAGCCTCTTTTTAATTCAACACCTCAAGGAAAAGATGCTTCCTTTTTTTTAAATTTCAACACACAAAATGCGATATCCCGGTAGAAACAGTTATAAACATATTATACAAAATAAATTTTAAATATTAAAAAAAGAGAAACAATAAGATATATTAGGAACCTGATTCTTCCAGGTTAGAAAGATAATCATAAATATATTTATGGAAATGGTTAAATCTGTGATAATTCTCTCTAGTATTTACAAATTGATACAGATCTACAACATTATTTACTGTCTGTTGTCTAGAGGCAAAGAAGAGTGGGGATTCCAGCAGTAGGTGTCTAGAGACAAAAGATACTTCCTGTTGTAGTAGGTGTTGAATTATAGTTTGTTTGAGTCGGTAACTTTGTTGGGATTTGAAACAGGTTGAATTAAAAAGGTTGGTAATTGGTTAATGGAAAAATGAAAGCTCATTTCAAAATTACATTTAACAATGGATATTAACATAAATGAAATGGAAACTTGATATATTCCCCCCATGTCATACAGAAATTATTTTAAGGTTTAGATTGTATTCTAATGTTTAATGCTATTGATTTTTGTATGCTTCAGTAATAAAGTAGAACCTCCCTTTAGAGGACACCTCTCTTTAAAAGACAGTTTTCATTTGTATAATTACCATTTTAACTATTTAACAACTCTCCGGTAAGAGGATACCTCTCTATAAAGGACAGTTTTCATTCACAAACTTGCCATCTTTACAATTTTGCAACTCTCCGGTAAGAGGACACCTCTCCCTAAAGGACACTTTGGCTCTACAATTAGGTGTCCTTTACATGGAGGTAGTTCTACTGTATATATTGAATTGTTAATGCGCTCATATTTAACAAATGACATCTCATTAAATACTGTAGAATTTCATTATAACAGCAACTTTGTTATAACATCAACATGGTTATAACAACAACACCAAATCTAGGTTCCAAGTGATGTCATAGAGAGGTGAAACTGTAGATTTTACAGAGGGGTTGTAAGGATCCCTGAATCAATCCAAGACACAACGAATCACCTCTGGAAATGACATTTTTTCAAAGGCCAAGCCAGGTTATAAACTACAGTCCAACTTTAATTCAACGCCCAAAAGAATAAAAATTTTGGTTTGGAATTATTATAATTTTAATAAAATTATTATCTATTATACATGTGGTACAGACCATGATAATATGGTGGGTAGTTTTTTTTTTTTGCTAATTCCTAGTACACGTGGTACAGGCCATGATAATCATGGTGGGTAGAAGTAGGTGACTTACAGTAAAAGCAGTCACCTACTTTTCTACCCACCATAACTGCACCACATGTCTACACATGTGAAAAGCAATTCGACTTTTGCACTTACAAATGTGTCAGAGCCCCGTTACTTGCACTTGCTGGTGGGGTTGGACTTTTGCAAGAATTTAGGCCATTGGAGAGTTTTTTTTTATCAGAAAAAGTGCCAAATGTGGGAATCGAACCCGAGTCGTAGCGGTCAAAACAAACGGTTTAGACCATCCTTCGACAGACCCCCATGATGGGTAGCATTTGGCAACATCTTTTACTGTAAGTGCACCACATGTCTATACTTGTAGAAACTAGTTAGAAAGTGTGCCAGGGTTCTATTTGGTTACTTGCACTCACTGGTCTTTGCCGGTCCCAAGCCTGGATGAAAAAGGAGGAGGGCGAGCAGTAACAAGCTCACTAAAAACATGGGCTAAGATGACCCGGCTGATAGTACCCTGTAAGGGCTCCTAATCCAGGGATACAGGATGAGCAGCGTTTGTACTCCATGTTAGGAGCGGCTGCACATGGCGTCTGTTCCTCATGTCAGAGGCGGCCATTTATTTTGGAGCTAAGTCGGCCTGCCACTGAGTAGTGCTCCCAGTCTTAATTACAAAGGCAGACGCATTCTACTTAACCCAGAAAGATGAGAAAGAAGGACTGGTAGGGTTGGACTTGGGGTAAGAATCTGAGGTCTTTGAGCATTTTTTTAAATTAAAAAAAAAGGTGCAACTCCAGGATTCAATCCAGTGTTGTGGCTGTTGAACATCAATGGTTTATACCAATTGACCACTGACCCGGTGTTGAATTATAGTTTGTTGAGATGATTGTCAACTCATTGCCCACAGATAGTGTTAGTTTTTATAAGATATTTTGTAATCAACAACAACAACAAAAGCCTTTATTTAGGGCATTCCGCCCCATACAGGATTCGCCGTATTTACACATCAACAAGAGGAGAGGGAAGAAGAAGCATTTACAACAAAATAAAGTTGTCTCACATTCAGTTACCTATTTACAGATGGGTCATCCTCCAGTATCCCTTGCCCTGCATTCTTTCTCATGCGCCCAGCTTCTGTGCAGAACTTAAAGTATCTAACAATCAGTAATTCATCATCCAGAGCTGAAGAGAGAAGTTGACATATGCGATGGTATCTAAATTGACCAAAATTAGGGCTTGGGAAAATTTCAGTACGTTTTTCTGTTAAGAGAGGGCATTGGAAGAAATAGTGAACCAAATCTCTAATACATAATCGTTCGTTTTTAGCTATGTCAATCATTGGTTTTATTTTTTCGATCTTAATTTTATTATGTTTCAGATTTGTGCCCTTAAGTTGACTCTTTTAATGGTATGAGTCTTGTTATGTGAAATATGAGGAGTTCCTGTTAGTTGAGTTTTGTTTCTAGATTGTACATCTTCATTTGTATGTATTTTATTACCTGAATATTTACATCTATTTACAGAGATCCGCGGGTGTGCCTCTAGCTATATTGGTTCTTCTTTGGCATTCACCACCTGTCCTTCCACTACCATGTAGTTGATGCCGTTTAGGAGAAGTTTATTTTCCCTCAACTTCGATCTTATACCTTTCTTGTAAAGTTCCTTTCTCCTTTCTATTAAAATTTTTCTCTGCTCTCTAATCTGGAGGCTGTAATCCCTGCTCATAAAAATATTGAGTATTCGAAGTTTGGATGAGTTCTTTAGGAGACTTATTCTGGACTCGTGATCAGGAACTTCAATTAGAATAGGCGCCTTTGGTCCCCTGCCCAGGCGATGACATTCGGCAATTACCACATCATCAGCAATCTGCATATCTTCCGCAATTAACTTCTTGACCTTTTGTAGCAGCAATTCCCGACTGTCAGTCTCTGCTGATTCGATGCCATATATTATTAAATTGTTTTCTCGGGCTCGTCTCTCCAAAGCCTCCGCGCGTTCTTCCAGATTCCTTATTTTTAGGGTATTGTGAGAAATTGACCTCGTGTTAGTCGCCAGTGCATCTGTGCACGAAGCTATAGATGTCTCCATTCCAGTCATTCTTCGATCCCAATCCTCCATCTTCTGCTCAATATTAAGCAACCTTGCATCCAATTTCTCTCCCAATCTATTCACTTCAGCCGAAAGGTTAATTATCAGTAGCTTTAAATCGTCCATTGGTGCCTGGTCCGGAGTTGAGTGAGGCATATTTGTCAATGTGGCCTGTCTTTTGGGCCCTGGATTTAGTTCTACACATCCAATTATCAGTAAGGCCGTGATCACTTTCTGCCAGTAAGCCATCGAACAGTCCATCAAAGTTACACCAGTTCTATCCTTGTAATATTTCATCTTATTGAGTTTAGTCTTAAAATCGGCAAATTTTACCGTAAGCTCTATTGGCTTTGTTATGCAAATCACCATGTATAAAACAATCATCAAATGGATATTTTGTAATCAAAGGGTGTTGAACTGTGCTGAGTTATAGCCAGTTAAATTAAAGAAGTTATACTACTGAAAGATCCAAGTCCTCTTTCTTAAATTATTGCTTCATCATGAAAGGCCACCATTTTGGGTTCCTGTAATCAGGAGAAATACTGAAGTTTAGTCCTTTGCTGTTCATATGGCTACAACCACCTTCAGACAAGAGGAATCATCTCCATCCAAGAATGGTGTACACCTGTCACTCACCACGGCATCTTGCAGGATCTTCCTGGCCACCACCTCGGGGGGGGGGGTAGAGTCCGCCGGACTCTGAGAGTTTCTTGGTCTCCACGGGCTGAGCCACAAGGTTAGACTGATAATGGGACACAATTGTGGGGATAGTACCTTGATCTTCTCCTCCTCAGCAAACCCTGGGGTGTCCGTGTCTGACGGGAGGGCCACTGTCACCTGTAGGTTGTACGGCTTCACCTGCACACAGCAGCTCTTGTACAACTTCTGATTGGTCAGGAATGAAAACAACATGGACATACAACAATTGGAAAAATAAAGTTACTAGAGGAAAACATCCCATGGTAACCACTATAATGACTCAACTCGATAATAAGGGCTCGAGGAGCATGAACTCATCGAATTCGTGTAATCTTTGCACAAGGGGATAAGAAACAACAACACTATAATGACTGATCACCTTTGTGAAATAAAAGATCACTTATTCTTTCTAATCCATTTTCTGATGAATAACCACCTCCAGGAGACACCAAGGGCATCTATACTTAGAGCAGCAATCTCCCATGAGATTAAAAAATAAACTGGGAATATAATCTCAATTCTGAAATTCAAGGTAATAAGACCAAATCCAAATAAATAAATAATGTGTGACGTTTCTGTAACAGTGTTGTTACCTAAATGTACCACACTATTTATTTGGATTTGGTCTTATTACCTTGTGTTTATAATCTATAATTCAAATTGTGCCTTATCATGTCTGACAATAGTGTATTAGCCAATCAATCCCTCCTCACCTCCATCTGCAGGCACTCTGCCAGCCCCACCAGGGCAAACTTGGAGGCAGAGTAGGCCGTGTAGCCATAGAGGCCGAAGACTCCAGCGATGGAAGACACAAACACCACTCGGCCTTCCTGGCGCTCCTTCATCCCTGGTAAGACAGCTCGGGTGGTGTGGACGGCACTGAAGTAGTTGGTGTCCATCATCCTCTGTGTCAGCCAGATAACTGGGTGATATAAAGTCATCTACTTGCTGAGAAATACATCATGTTGAATTATCTGTACTCCCAATTATTTTATAGAATATGTAATTAAAATAAATGTAAGGTAAACAAACTTATTAGTTAAAAGCTGCACACGACTGGTACAGAGCAGGGGGGACAAGCACCGGTTCTGTCCTCCCAAGAGAACAACAGTCTTTGATTTACAGACTTAAGCTCTACAAGCTTGATTGAGTGGAGATAAGAAAGAAGAAGATTAGTTGCACATATTGAGAGGTGACATTATAACCAGAGTAAGGAAGGTTTTACATGATACACAGAGGGGCTGTGATTGGACTGTGTGAGGAAGGGTATTTGAAGACAGTTTTCAAATATAGAGGTGGTGTGGTGCTTATATTCCTAATTCTGAAGAGAGATATGATTTGAAGCTACCATGACCCGTAAAGAATTGAACATTGTAGAAGTTTGGGTTGACAAATTTTGGTATTTTTGAGGAGGTGATAAAACGTTTGAAATTATTGTTGGATTATTCATAGTGTATTCCTGTAATTTTCTTTCATTATAGTTAGCAATTTATTTTATGCTTGATAAATTAAATCTATTGTAGCCTAATTTATTTTTGAATATGTTGGATTCTATGTAATCTGTGAGTTACAGGAACTACTATATATAGGTTGAGTCTTTTTTTTTAAATCTAAATCTTGAAATTAACTTTAATTCAGTCGATCTTTTTTTTTTTAAATTAATTTATGTCTTTAAAATCGACTTGTAAAAATCTCGGAAGTCCTCCTGACCAACAGATGAAATACACTGTTTTAGTATATATATATATAAGTGGTATCAGGGATTCATAAATTCATTCATTGTTGGTTAGAAAATAAAAACCCGTTTATTTATTAATTTTTAATACATGTACATTATTTTTTGCCATGCTAAACATTTACACATTTACATTTCATAGAATAATTCAGTTTTTTATATAATTGAAGTTAAATAATCTATACACATAACAATTACAACATTATTTTCAGCTGCTACATATATAAACACCAAGTTATAGCAGATTGTCCGAACGTTGCAGTAGTCAGATTGTTCCCAGATATGATTTATTACATCAAACACTTTGTTTATATATAAATTCTATGAACTCTGTAGATTAATACATTCTGAAAATAGGGCAATCCATACTTAAATCATTAGATAATAAAAAGGCAAATATTGAATTGAATAAAATATTTATTTGCAAATTTATGCCTTTTTATTATCTAAGATTAATACATGTAAATATTCAACCATAATTTTCAAATTTTGTGTTGTTTTTCTCTTTGCAATAAGCGCAAATACTTCGATATCGCGTCTTGTCGATTATAAATCAATCAATAAATAAAAGGTATTGGCGATACATATCCCAAGTTCACCATGATAATAAATAAAGGTATAGTGCAGATGGTTTAAATTATTAACGATTAAACCTTTAAGAGGTTGCCACATACAACATTTGCTTTCTCTATACTAGCCCTATTTTTAAAATTAGTTTAAATAAAAGAACCAGACTTCTCATATTACAGTATTCTACTAGCTCAAACATCTCAAAGGTGCTCTGGAACCTGGTTATAAATATATGTCATAATATATACTCTTCCTGGAATAATAAAGCAAACCTAGAGTCAACCCAGAGAGAGACGGGCAGCTAAAGTCCGGTAATTTAAGACACCAGCGACATTCCAAGGGGCGACCAGAGGGGCCCGTGAGTTCTCGGTACTATTAAAAGAGGATGTAAAGTCCGGTCACTTGAGATATCAGCGACATTCCAAGGGGGCGCGTTGGGGCCCGTAGTTGGAACTTCAGGACTATTAGGGCAGTTGGTGATTGTGTTCGACAAGAACGACCGCCCGGCCGGTTGCCGGGCCCAGCTCTCTCCCTTTCTCTCTCTGGTTGCCTGGGTTCCTTCTCCAACTTGTGGTGTGATTATTTATCTTTCCCCACCTTATTATATTGTCACATATATATCTCTCTCAAAGGATATGTGTATGTGGTATTTAGTTCCCCAAGTCTTTTTATATCAAAAATTTATTAAATGTTTTAAAATGTTTTACACACAGAGCTCTGGTGCCACAAAATATGTACACACATCAATTTTTATAATACAGATTATTATATAGTCTACGATCTTTTTTTCACGTGAGAGCTATTTATTTTTTCTCTTCACATTTTTGGACTTGGAGATGTTCTTAGAGATAATTCTCGAAACATGGGTGGACCTAGGGTTGGACTTAGAGCTGGACTTAGAGGTGGGCTTAGAGGCGGGCTTAGAGGTGGGCTTGCGGTTGGAAGAGGGCTTAGAGGTGGGCTTAGAGGTGGGCTTAGAGGCGGGCTTAGAGGAGAGCTTAGAGATGGGCTTAGAGGCGGGCTTAGAGGTGGGCTCAGAGCTGGGCTTAGAGGCGGGCTTGCGGTTGGAAGCGGGCTTAGAGGTGGGCTTAGAGGCGGACTTAGAGGTGTGCTCAGAGGCGGGCTTAGAGGTGGGTTCAGAGGCGGGATTAGAGACAGGCCTGGAGCGACGGGCTACCTGCCTTTCTAGAAGAATCCGCTCCATTTGTTGCCGCTCTTGGTCCAGATACCTCACATAATTCTTTAAGAGTTGGATTTTGCGGACGATCTTCTCTGCCTTACTCAGGTTTCCAGTATTTTCAATTATATCAGCAGACATAGGTGTCGCTAGGTCTACCGAGGTTGAATCGTTAGTCTGAGAGGCTTCAAGGTCCATGTTTTGTACCAATATTGGCTGTCGAATCTTCAGTTGAATATTCAAATTCTTGTTCTATATTGGAGATGACGTTGCTGGATGTTGTAACATTAGGATGAGACTCGTTCGCATAGTGTTCTGTCTCTTGTTCCAAATTAGAGTTAATTGTTCTGCCCAATAAATCATCATTATGATTCTCATCCGTATAGTGTTCAGTTCCTTGTTCCATATTGAAGTTTTTTGTACTGGATGCTGTAACGTTAGAGCAAGACTCAATCGCATTGTGTTCTGTTCCTTGTTCCATATTGGAATTGATTATTCTGCCTAATGAAGAGTCAGTATGTTGCTCATTCGCATAGTGTTCTGTTCTTGCTGCATACTGAAGTTGACAGTGCTGAGGGAACAAACTGGAGGAAGGGGTCGTCTGAATGGCGGGTATGGCAGCGCAGCAGGTCCTAGCTTTATCGATTTATGAATACATGAACGAAATGTAAATATATAGAACAGTGCCGCAAAGCATTTTACATATATTTTCAGAAATATTCTTTTTAGAAATAAAATAATTAAAATATATATTTGAATATAAATATAATAGGTATATTATCATATTTATATATTTACATTTTAACCTTTTAAAAATATATATCACGCCATTTTTAAATCGATAAAAATTCAATTTTAAAATATTTTCTAAAATTCCAATATAGGATTCGGTCCTTGGTCGTGGGCTTCAGAAATCGGATGTTTGTTCCGTGTAAGGACCAGGTTTGGGGGTGGGTGGTTTTCTAAACAGTTGGTTTTGGACCGCTATGACCCGGGATAGAATCCCGCATCGGCTAATTTTTTACCAAATAAATAAAAAAATAAAAAAAGAAGATGCTCTAATGGCCTCGGATATTCTCGCAAAATTTCCATCTCACCAGCAACTGCAAGTAACAAAACTGCCAAAAGTCGAACTGTTTTTCATATTTGGTGCATTCACAGTAAAAGAAGGCGCAAACTTGTACTAACCATGATTATCATGTCTGGTACCACGTGTACTAGGGATAATAATAAAAATGGCCAGGTTATGTGAGCGACTACGTCTTTGTTTTAACCACCAGTTCACCCACTGCACTTCTTTAATGACAACTATTAGGTTAGGGACCACGTCTCTTCAACAAACACGAGGGACAATCTATTACGCTTCTTTTGAGATCTCGCCAGTTTTGCGAGTGCGAATTTCGAAAAATCATTCCAGTATTTCGAACCCTTAATAAAAAAAAAACAATAAATGTTAACCTCCAAGGAACAGAGAGAGGGATATTTATAAACCAGGTTCCTGGAGCGCAGAGCGCCAACTACCCGGGGAGTCCAGCTCACTAGTATGGACTAGTGGACTTGCTTTATATTAGGTAAAAAGGCTTTCGAATCATTTCAAATGTTGAAGAAGGCTTTTAAAGAAGATGCCCTATCACAATCGAGGACATTTCAATGGTTTTCACGATTTAAAGCTGGTCGAACAAGCGTCTAGGATTATCTACACAATGCCAGACCTTTATCGATAAGAAACCCATAATATGCACTTAAATCAAGTCATCGAAACCCAAGAATAACTATCAGAGAGCTATCAGAAGACTTGGATATCTCATATGGAACATGCCAAACCATCATAAAGAATGATCTGCATCTTTAACGATCCCCGGCTAAATTTGTCCCACATCTCTTAACGAATGAGCAGAAAGAGCATCGCAAAGAAAAGTGAAAAAACATGGTCGAAATGTTTAATTCTGATCCCCATTGGCTCAAAATTGTTATCACGGGAGATGAAACATGGGTGTACGGATATGATCCCGAGACTAAGAGGCAATCAAGCCTGTGGCTAGAGTCAGGAGAACCAAGATTCAAGAAAGCAAGGATGATCAAATCGAAGCTTAAGTGTCTTCTTATCACTTTCTTTAATGTAAAGGGATTGGTACAATATGCATTCGTGCTCGAGGGTCAGATCATTAATCAACATTACTCTCTTAATGTATTACGACGTTTAAGAGAGCCTGTGTGTCAGAAACGACCCGAATAATGGCATCAGAAAAATTGGTTCTTGCATCATGACAACGCACGGCCGCATACGGCGGTCACTGTACAACTCTATTTGGCTAAACACGGAATTGCTTTACTACACCAGCCACCCTATTTCCTGACCTTGCTCCCAACGACTTTTTCCTTTACCCTAAAATTTAAAAAAATATCTACGTATATTAAAAGTACGTCGATTTGACTCAATACCTGAAATAAAGGAGAATACGAAGAATATTTTGAAAAGCCTGAAAGATGAGGATTTTCAGAGGTGTTTTGATATCTGGAAAAAAAGATGGAACAAATGTATAGAAAGTGAAGGTGAATATTTTGAGAAATTTCAAATAAAACTTTATTATAGTTTTGTATTTCTTTAAATATTTAGTATTCCTGGAAATTATTGATCACACTATGTAGAAATATGGGTCTGTTTGTGTGTTTTTGCTTGTTTCTTATACACTCTTAAAATATACTAATCGGTCCGTTTTATTGTCTAAATCGCATTTTCTGGCATCGAAACTATGATGAGTGTACCTTCCAGATATAGCTATATAACCTGTGAAAAATTAATACAGATTGGTCACATATTGTAGGAGTGTTTAAGGAACAAACACACAGACCCATATTCCTTTTTATTTATATAGATCGATTTTACGAAAAATCCTGATATGATTGGAAAAAATGGAGGTAATTTTCGAAATAATCACACTAAATAACATAAAAACTGGATAAAACTTCTGTTAAATTTTCAAAATATTCAATTTCGCAGGCCTTTGTAATTATATGCAGATATTTATAAAAAGTATTTTTTACAATTATTTTATTGTTATTGTTGGATAGTTTTAGAAGCCAGCTCTCAGATTTATAAATTAATTATTCAAACTTTAAACATTTTTAGATATAGAGAGAAACGAGTTGAATACCTCGTATTTAAGGCTACATAAAATTATCTAATTTACATCGTTCTAACCAGATTGAACTTATACTCAAAGAATAATCATTTTCTTGGTTCAGTTATAATACAAGCTGGGACAAGTCTCGACTTCAAATATTTAGAAATATATTTTTAATCAAATTATAATTTTAAATTATTTCAAGTTTTAACCAATAATTAAAAATATAATTCCATATAATTGCATTGTCATCGGGAGTAAGTAAGTGAAATAAAAGATAAATAGTGTCAAATATGTAGGAAAATTTGTTTAAAAGTCTTTTTTATTAAGCTAAAATAGCTCAGTCGGGAGAGCGTTAGACTGAAGATCTGAGAGTGCCTGGTTCGATCCCAGGTTTGGCATCTTTTGCTCTCCTACAAGGTCTAGACTTCACCTCTACTTCACCAACTCGCCATGTGTAAACAGCCAGGACAAGGTGACTATGCTCAATGTAACACCTGTAAACTGAGAGACGAAATAAATAAATATAGGCTTTTTTAATATAAATGATAGAAAAGAAGAAAGATAGAGCTCAACATATACGGAGAGAATTTATTTATTTGGTTTACCCGGGTTCCTGGAAAGCGCGTACAAATACCAGGGCTTGAGAGAGTTGATAGATAATTTAGGGAAACACACATTTTTAATTATATTTTAGTATATTAAATATTAATTATGTTTTATTACATTAAGTAGAGTTAACACCTCTATTAGCAAGACATATATCTCAGACATACTTTATAATTTAGCTTTTTTTAAGATAAAACTTCAAAAAAGTTTCCGACTAACTTATTCTAGGCGTGTTTGATGAACGGGCCACTCGTCTAGAATTTAAATAACAGAAGATCTCCACAGCAAGTGATTATTCTTATTTTTAATTGAACGGGCCATCGTTCTATTATTCCATAAAATACGTAATGTTGTAAAAATATATATTACTATATATAGTCACGACCGTCTTTCCTCATCGGCCGCCTCTGTCACGGATAATATACAGTTATCATCGTCATGCGTTCTTAATTCTGTCACCGTTTGCTTTTGGTTCAGTGGTAGAATACTCGCCTGCCACGCGGGCGCCCCGGGTTCGATTCCCGGCCGATGCATTTTTTTTTTTTACAATTTTTAAAACTCATTTATATATTATACAAGAATGACATCCACGGCGCCAATTTATAATTGTAACGAATAGTATTTGAATAAAAGCATTTAATCGGGTAAAACCCGGGCGTTGCCCGGGTCATTCGTATATAATAATTGTATAAACGAATGCAAGACAAAATCACCGCGAATGTTTCTTTTTTTTAAGGCAATTTCTTTTTAAGGCAATTATCGTTATTTATCGTTAATTTTTGTTTCGATTTTATTGAAAAAAAAACCGATATGGTGCCTTTAAAAAATGATCTTTATTACTATGCAGTTTTCTATTTAGTCAATATACCTAAGTTCATGTTGCAAATGTAATTATCTCTATCGATTTAGTAGGTGAAATGCAAAAAAAAAAAAAAATCGACATGATGAAATCTTTATGAAAATTCACATTTTTATTTTTATATTTTCAAGACACACACAGTTTGGGGCGGGACGTTTCACAAGAGAGACATCCACGGCGCCAATTTATAATTGTAACGAATAGTATTTTAATTAAAACATTTTAAAAACACACAGTTTGGAACGGGACGTTTCTCAAGAGTGACATCCATGGCGCCAATTTATAATTGTAACGAATAGTATTTGAATTAAAACGTTTTTAAAATATATACGCACTCGGGTAAAACCCGGGCGTTGCCCGGGCCATTCGTCTAGTAATATATAAATGAGCTTTAAAAATTGTAAAAAAAAAAAATGCATCGGCCAGGAATCGAAACCGGGTCGCCCGCGTGGCAGGCGAGCATTCTACCACTGAACCACCAATGGTTATGAGAAATGGCCATATTTGGGTATTTATTCCATTCACAAAAGCAAACGGTGACAGAATTGATTAAGAAAGGGCAATGCCCGGGTTTTACCCGATTAAATGCTTTAATTCAAATACTATTCGTTACAATTATAAATTGGCGCCGTGGATGTCATTCTTGTGAAACGTCCCGCTCCAAACTGTGTCTGAGAAGCGATATTTTTATAAAGAGATGATCTGGCTCTGTGTCTTCTGCTCGAATGAATGTTTTTCTGTTAGAATTTTGTTCCTGCATACTAAAAATGAACTGGCTTCACCCGTGGTCTCTGCTTTTTGGAATTTTTCCGGATATAATTTTTTATCTGATAATCAAATATGATACAGCAATATTGTCATCATCATTTTATGAATAAAAAACAACTACTTTTTTCCCAGAACCTGTCAATTTATTTTTCTTGACTAAAAATCCGAAAAATATCTTTTCCAGATTTTTCTCTATGTCCTGTTAAAACACGTTTTACATGTCCATTAGGTCAGCTGATATTACCTCCCATCTTCACCGCTAGAGGCGCTGCTTGCGAGCGAAAGGGCAAATTTGCCACGCAATTTGCAAATAACTTGTATACATACTTGTATACTTGTGTACATAGACCATAAATCTGTACATAGACAGGAAAAGCACATATATTTTAATAATATAAATGAGTTTTAAAAATTGTAAAAAAAAAAAAATGCATCGGCCGGGAATCGAACCTGGGGCGCCCGCGTGGCAGGCGAGCATTCTCCCACTGAACCAAAAGCAAACGGTGACTGAATTAAGAAAGAATGCATGACGCTGATAACTGTATATATTAATATTATGAAAAAATAATTTTCACTTGGGCAACGCATCGCTCTACAGTCAATGGGATATCTTCGTTGACGTAAGACACCATTGAAGTTGATGTAGGCAAATACTTATAGTGAGAATAGAGTACAGAATTTCTTATTCTCACATAATCCAATTGTATTGAATGTAGTTAGGGCCTCCAATCCCGGGATCCCGGGATTCTGCTCGAAAAATCCCGGGATTACTTGTTTGTGCATGAAAACCAGCGCAAAAATATATTTTTCTTATCTAGCATTTTGGTAATCAAACAGATGATGAGATAGCACACTTTTGACGTTTTGTTTATACAGCTGCATTTCGGGTCTTTTTTTCTCTGAGAGATTTGAAATTATTTTCATGCACTAATAACGAAGGGTTATTCTGCAAGATCTTTCCAAAATGGCAGCCTCTAGAATGAGAGTATGCAGCAGTACACATGGAGGGGGCCCCAGTTTTTGTTGACATGCAAATAGTGGCTTCTTAGATAGTATGGGGATCCCTTTATTTCGGTGGCGTACCTGCGTGTAACATGGACACGCCACTAACCTCTTATCTGGGCTACAAATTGTTTTAAATATATATATATTTTTAATCTATGTTTATACTCTTCATCCTGTACTCTGTATGCATGGGTTATCATGAACGCACTGTTCTGCCGTTCATTTTGTGAAACCCTCGCTAGCTTTTTTGTCATTTAATTCAAATTAAATTTATTTAATGTCATTTCATTAAATGCTTCGTCACTATCAAGCATCAGCCTAAAGTAGTTTTCAACTTATACGAACATAAAACAAAGTCTCTAAAACAATATTTTCGGACCTTGTTATTTCTCAATAGAAAACGCGTCGGACATTTTGGTAAGCTTAACACTTCTTGATTGTGATGGCGAAGTTTATTCCTTTTAAATCAGAAGAAATCTGGTGCTATTACCTATGAGACGGATCTGGCCAAAATGCACAGTGTATAGCGCGCAAAAGGATTTTGAAATGCGTCTGTGGGTCAACAAAAGGGCTGCATGTACACCAGAAGGCGGTCCACGGAATCGAAACTTCGAAGAGAAAAGTTAAAGACGAAGTTGATACACAGACCCCTGCAAAAAAGACCCCCAAGATATCAATTCTCGATCATTTTTCGTGTCATAGTCTCGTAATCATGATTACATTTGCTATAATTAGAATTAATTTTAATCACAATTGCTATAATTATATATAGAATTACGAGTAATTATGTTTACATTACTTTGAAAACTGGTCTCTGAGGCTTAATCCTGCAAAATCTGTACATTGCTGTTCCATCTAAACCATCACAGAGCTGAAAGAAAACTCAACCTATTTATCAATAACTCTCAGATAACTCATAGCGAACATCCCAAGTACCTAGGCATTCATCTTGACCGCACTCTCACCTTCAAAACTCATCTCACCAAGTTAAAGGGGAAACTATCATCACGTATCAATATCCTCCATAAGCTGGCCGGCTCTTCCTGGGGCAGTGATGCCAACACCCTGCGTACTTCTGCCTTGGCATTGATCTTCTCCACGGCTGAGTATTGTGCTCCAGTCTGGGAGGGGAGCTGCCACACGAAGCTAATAGACACACAACTAAATTCTACCTTACGAATTATAACAGGGGTTTGCCAACCTACAAGAATCGACTGGCTTCCAGTTCTTGCTCACATCTCTCCACCTGAGCTACGCAGAAAGGAAGCCACCAAGAAAATGTACCAAAAACTCTTGGATTCACCCGTCCTCGAAATTAACCCTATCCTACAGTCTCCCCCAAAACATAGACTAAAATCAAGGAAGCCGATATGGTCCAGAGGAAACCAACTTCTCTCCCAAAATTTTAATATCTCAGAAGCATGGACAAATTCCTGGATCAGCTCCGATATCCCAAACAAAAACCTCATCACAAGCCCAAGTGTCAAGATCCCAGGTTTTTCCCTCCCTCGACGAGAATGGGTGCTTCTAAACCGCTTTAGGACAGGTCAGGGAAGGTGTGCAGAGCTGATGAAGTTATGGGGCTACACCAAAGATCCAAATTGTGCCTGCAACGTCCCACAATCAATGTCCCATATACTAGATGACTGCCCGCTGTACAAATTCAATGGAGGAATCTCCAATCTCCATTCTGTCACCCCGGAAGCCCTGAACTGGCTGAAGGCCTTGCCTCTCAGACTTTAATGACCGATATGTCCTCACTTCTTTTTTCTAGATTTAATTCATTTTGTCTCCTCTCTAATTGTAAATACGCTGCTGTATCACCTCATAAGCATAAATAAATAAATAACATTCTAATGCAATTTTTTTTTTGCAAAGTAATGCATTGCAAAGTAATCGTAATTACAAGATCCCAGGTTTTTCCCTCCCTCGACGAGAATGGGTGCTTCTAAACCGCTTTAGGACAGGACAGGGAAGGTGTGCAGAGCTGATGAAGTTATGGGGCTACACCAAAGATCCAAATTGTGCCTGCAACGTCCCACAATCAATGTCCCATATACTAGATGACTGCCCGCTGTACAAATTCAATGGAGGAATCTCCAATCTCCACTGTCACCCCGGAAGCCCTGAACTGGCTGAAGGCCTTGCCTCTCAGACTTTAATGACCGAGAAGTCCTCACTTCTTTTTTCTAGATTTGATTCATTTTGTCTCCTCTCTTATTGTAAAGACGTTGCTGTATCACCTCATAAGCATAAATAAATTACAAGGTAATGTATTACTTTGAATGGATTACTGCCCAACACTGCATTAAGAGATGTGGTCTAAGAGTTCCAAGAACAGTAAATTTTTTCCAGATGTGTGTACAGTAATTGACAGATAATTTCAAACTGTAACCCAAAAGCAATGATTTAGTTCATAAGCAGGCGCAAAATATATGGCTTTCAGGTTGTTTTCATCGAAGAAAGTGCCACGTCATTGGCACTATATAAAATAAAAAATTGAAAATATATCGAACGAAACGATATACCTCTTGGCGTAGAAAGACGAAAATGTTTTTCAATACTGGGATTGAGAAAAAAGCAATCCCGAATCGCGGGATTGAAAATAAGTACCGGGATTGGAGGCCCTAAATGTAGTTCTAATAACTAAAGGAATGTTTATTTGTAAGATTTTTATAAATAATTGCATCATCATCGTGAGTGAGAAAATAGCAATAAAAGATGAAATGGTCAAAGTTTTCATGAAAACCTTTATAAAGTAAGCTATTTTATATGACTACAAACAAAAATTAGGATTTATTATAAAACACTTTAAGAGAATAAGTAAGATTAATTTTTATGAAACCTAATATCTTGCTAATTAGTAAAATTCACGGAACGGCGTTTTTATTTTTTAATAAAAACTTTACTAGATATTAAGGAACTACTGTATTTAAGTTAGTCTTGTTTTTGATCTATATAAATCTTGAAATTAACTTTTACGTCAGTCGAATGTTTTTTTTTTAATTATGTCTTCAAAATGACTTGTAAAAATCTTGGAGGTCCGCCTGGCCAACAGATAAAAGACAATGTTTTAGTATATATATATACAGTTAAACCTGTCAAAAGCGCCCCCCTCTAAAAAGCGCCCGATTTTAAATACGTAGTACGATGAGATTTACATTAAAAGTGACCTGTCTATAGCAACCCCTTTCTATAGCACCCTATTTTGGTGAGTCCCAAGAGGGGGCGCTATAGACAGGTTTAACTGTATATAGAAGATTGTCCGAACGTTGCAGTAGTCAGATTGTTCCCAGATATAAATGATCTATCACATCAACACTTTGTTTATATGATTTTATGAACTGCGTAGATTAATACATGTAAATATTTCCCTATAATTTTTGTTGTTTCTTCTTTCTGCAATAAGCGCAAATACTTCGATATCGCGTCTTGTTGATTATTAAATCAATCAATAAATAAAAGGTATTGGCGATACATATCCCAAGTTCACCATGATAATAAATAAAGGTATAGCGCAGATGGTTTATATTATTAACGATTAAACCTTTAAGAGGTTGCCACATACAACATCTGGTTTCTTAAACTAGCCCTATTTTTAAAATTAGCTTAAATAAAAGAACCAGACTTCTCATATTACAGTATTCTACTAGCTCAAACATCTCTGCGCTCCAGGAACCTGGGTTATAATGACAAAAGTTACTTTGTACGGGTTATCACACAAATACAATAAACTAGGGCCTACAGTAAGAGTAACTTAAACACAGAAAAAAACACGTGGACTCAAAAGTACAACACCAACAAAAAAGGTAAATAATAAATCACAATTTGTTAAATAAAATAAAAAACAGTACTTAGCTTTATTGCTGCTTAGGTAGGGATCGGACCGTGGTTACACAGGTATGCGCCGAGATTGCCAGACACGGATATAGCACGCAGAGAACACTTTAAGTGTCTCCACACAAATCATCCACCACACTGGCCTCGACTCATACCATAGCCCACTTTTTATACAAACATGGCCACATTCGTCCAATGAGAATGCGGGAGAGATTTGTTCACAAACAAACGAAAACATAAATTCTTTCCACTAAAACCTGAGATAAGATATGATAAGATTGCAAATATTTGTCAATATAATTTGACAAAAGGTATCTTTCCAAAAAAAAAAAACCTAACAAATCTCCCAAACATTCCCATTGTCCCGTAAGGAAAACCTCCCGCTGTTCGGGAGGAAAAAAGCTCACGGGAGCCATGTTATAAAGATACAAAAAAAAACTAAAGAGAGGAGTAGAAGACATCCGGGTCGTTCCATAAAGGTGTCTTCCATCTTGTTCCTCCCAACAGAAACTTCAAAACAAAATCTGCGCAAACTACGTGAGTTACCATGAGTGATTGCCAAACACGCATATAATATGCTTTAGTATACAGAGTTCAATGGGGGACCAAATAAGCTCTCATCTGGGACCGGCTGGGCATGTTAGGTAGAGACATTGGGTACTGACAGACGCTCACTTGATGAGAAACCGAACGATCCAATTCCATTCAGTTCTCTCAAGTCCAAGAGCTAAAAGCTCTTCTTAACGTCTGTTTCTAAACGCTTTCATCCTATCGACATGCACAACTTTCACATCGTGCATGGTGACCCCTCTTACTCTAAAGTTAACATCGGAGACCCTAGCTTCCACACGGAAAGGCCCATAGACGTTGGAGTAACCTTCAGTCTTAGGAACAGCTAGCATTACCAGAACTCCTCTGTCGAAACTTCTGGAATAAGGTGGCCTAGGATTCATAAGCTTTTTAGCAGAATTACCTGACATAAACTGTCTGACAGTCTCCTTTGCTTTCCGCATCACCCTTAACCTCTCAGCCCAAGTAGGCTTTCTAAAACTATTAACAGACCCAGCACTACACTCACAGTTTCTGTTAAACTCAGTAGGTGGCAACTTTACAGCCTCGTTTTCAATGCGCTTCACTGATTTCTCCTCGAAGGAGCTTGAAACCATCGGTCTATGCACACTGGCAACGTAGCTAAGGTCTACATAATCTCGGTCTTCTGGTTTCAAGGAAATCATGTTGCAACGCTCCCGTATGGCAGGTAACGGGATATTGAATCTCCTTATATCATTGATTCCCAGAATCCCGTCGTAGGCCTTATCTCCGAGTGACATTAGCCAAAATCTTATCTCTCCCAGCTCAATGCCGTTTTCGTTACCAACTCTACAGGTTTTAACACGTGTAAGTGTCTGCTCTTGGCCTGTCACTGACACTATACGTAAAGTTTTAAGTGCATCGTCCCAATTCTCCTTCAAAACCTTGCACTTTTCAGAATCAATAATACTGACTTGGCTTCCCGTATCATATAACAGGTGCCACATATTGCCGTTAATATTAACCTTCACTATTGGCAGATTTCCATACGGATCTCCGCCATATGAACGTATGTTCACTATCTCGGCATTGTCAAGAGTATTGCGGTTGGCAAACATAGAAGACTGTCTTGAGCAACAATCACTAGCTATATGTCCTAATCTACACTCAGATGGACTCAGCCTGATTTCGCCCAACAATTTAGTCAGTTTTTCTATCTCACCTCTAAGATCTGTAATACACTGCTCATTTTCGTGCTTCATCCTGTTTACACTGGCACTAAGCATCTTCATCTCACTCTTAATGCTATTTATTTCTTCAACCCCTTCTACTGAACATACCCCTTTCATAAAGCTGCAACGGTGTTCTACACTATCCTCCGTGGCCATGACACTGACTGCTTTGTCTATTGATTTAGCCTCACTACGAACAATAGCCTCTCTATACTTATCGAGCACATTTTCGAGGAAAATTTCGAACACTAAGCTATCGTCAAAACTGTACTCTACTTTATCTCTAATGGCCAGGAATCTTTCTTTAAAAACCATAGGACTTTCCCCAACTCTCTGCTTAAGACCTTCTATTAATTTAAGGCATTCCCTAATACCACGCGCTTTCTTAGGGTACAATATGTTCAGTTTACTAGCAATACTTTTGAAACTGCTATCGTTACGGATACCCATCTCCTCTAAGCTAAACCTAACTTCAGGGGATAGAGCCTCGAACATGAGCAGTGCTTTGACCTCAGGATCCCATTTGCCTACTCGAGCTTTAAGCTCGACTTCCCGAATGAAAGATTCGAGATTAACCCCATTAAACACTGACAGGTTAAGCATAGAGTTCACAAACATGATGGAGTACAAAAAATAGTAATAAACCACACAATCAAAGAAAAAAAAAAACCGCACGTAAAATTACAGGAATTTACACGTGCAAAACACCAGTAATCCTGGCAGGGCTCGCCAATGACAAAAGTTACTTTGTACGGGTTATCACACAAATACAATAAACTAGGGCCTACAGTAAGAGTAACTTAAACACAGAAAAAAACACGTGGACTCAAAAGTACAACACCAACAAAAAAGGTAAATAATAAATCACAATTTGTTAAATAAAATAAAAAACAGTACTTAGCTTTATTGCTGCTTAGGTAGGGATCGGACCGTGGTTACACAGGTATGCGCCGAGATTGCCAGACACGGATATAGCACGCAGAGAACACTTTAAGTGTCTCCACACAAATCATCCACCACACTGGCCTCGACTCATACCATAGCCCACTTTTTATACAAACATGGCCACATTCGTCCAATGAGAATGCGGGAGAGATTTGTTCACAAACAAACGAAAACATAAATTCTTTCCACTAAAACCTGAGATAAGATATGATAAGATTGCAAATATTTGTCAATATAATTTGACAATAAATATATACCCCTCTTAAAGGATATGTGTATGTGGTATTTAGTTTCTCAAGTCTTTTTATATCAAAAATTTATTAAAGGTTTTAAAATGTTTTACACACAGAGCTCTGGTGCCATAAAATATGTACACACATCAATTTTTATAATACAGATTATTATATAGTCTACGATCTTTTTTTTCACGTGAGAGCTATTTATTTTTTTCTGTTCATATTTTTGGACTTGGAGATGTTCTTAGAGATAATTCTAGAAACGTAGGTGGACCTAGGGTTGGACTTAGAGCTGGGCTTAGAGGCGGGCTTAGAGGTGGGCTTAGAGGCGGGCTTGAGGTTGGAAGAGGGCTTAGAGGTGGGCTTAGAGGCGGACTTAGAGGTGGGCTTAGAGGTGGGTTCAGAGGCGGGATTAGAGCCGGGCCTGGAGCGACGGGCTACCTGCCTTTCTAGAAGAATCCGCTCCATTTGAAGCCGCTCTCGGTCCAGATTCCTCACATAATTCTTTAAGAGTTGGATTTTACGGATGATCTTCTCTGCTTTACCCAGGTTTCCAGCATTTTCAAATATATCAGCAGACATAGGTGTCGCTAGGTCTACCGAGGTTGAATCGTTAGTCTGAGAGGCTTCAAGGTCCATGTTTGTACCAATATTGGCTGTCGAATCTTCAGTTGAATACTCAATTCCTTGTTCTATATTGGAGATGACGTTGCTGGATGTTGTAACATTAGGATGAGACTCGTTTGCATAGTGTTCTGTTCCTTGTTCCAAATTGGAGTTAATTGTTCTGCCCAATAAATCGTCAGTATGATTCTCATTCGTATAGTGCTCAGTTTCTGGTTCCATTTTGAAGTTGACTGTGCTGGACATTGCAACATCGGGGTAAGATTCAATCGCATAGTGTTCTGCCCCTTGTTGCGTATTGAAATTGACTGTGTTAGATGTTGCAACATTGGGGTAAAACTCATTTTCATTGTGTTCTGCTCCCTGTTCCATGTTGAAGTTGGATGGAATGGCTACTGAGCGGTCGGTATAAAGGTCGTTTACATAGAGATCTTGATGAAAATTCCAGTTGTATCGGCTGGCTGCATCATCACCGATGGTCCCATGCGCTGTACCTTGGTATCCACTTGGGTAGATCCGTGGCGAGCTGGTTGTCCTATTTAGCAGCTCGAAGAAATCCAATTCATCTTTATAATCCATGACTCCGATATATATATTTGTGTTAGAGACTTACTTTAATAGGAAATTTTTCTTTGTATTCTTGATATTTATAACCTCCTGGAATTTAAATAAGCAAATAGTTTTATTTTAAAAATATTTCAGCTCTATAATTGACGATAACCAAATTTATAACTCTTTGTATTAAAATATATATAATGATTATAAAGTTAATTTCATAGATAAATGGCGCAATTAAATTATAAATTTAAGTAATTTTATGCTCTAAAAATTATTGAATTTATTTTCTGAATATTATTTATATATTTTTATCTTGTTAACCCAGGTTTCTTAAGTGTGAGTTTCTACATGGAAAATATATATAGAGAGTTAAACATTATAGTGGATCCGTCGCATGTGTGAAGACATTAAAACAAAAATAAAATGTTGACGAAATAAATTTTGGTTTTATGATATATATTTTTCATGTGCGCGCGCAATCAATGCTCATTTATAATAAACTAGACGAATGAACCGGGCAACGCCCGGGTTTACCTGATTAATTTTTTTATTCAAACACTATTCGTTACAATTATAAATTTGGCGCCGTGGATGTCACTCTTGTGAAACGTCCCGCTCCAAACTTTACAGTCAGATTAGTTACGATATACACATGTGTAAATCTTCAAATCGAGCGAGCGTTTATAAATATTTCGATTTAGATCAAGTATTCTAATTATTAAGCGAAATATTATTAATAAAATTTTGAGAAGATATCGATTTTAAACTTATTTATAACCTTGATAGAGGGCGCTGTTCGTGAGCTAAGCAGAATAATTTGAATATATAGTTTTAATATTTAATTTATATATAATTTAAAATAGCCTATCGTTTTCCTCGTTTTTTTTACCTATGTATGGAAATTTTGGTACTGTAAAAAAAACTTTGCTTCAATAATATAAAAAAAAAAAACACCCAGGCTAAGTTTCGAACCAAGGTTGAGGAAATACGAAGTCGCACACCTAACCATTAAGCTACGCTTGGCATCATAAATGTTCGCATGTAAAGCTATTTCAGGCCTTACATATTTCTAACGACCTTTTTGAAATAGGTTTTTGAAACATGGAAATTATAATACTTCAAATAAATAGAAATAGAGTGAACACAAATAAAACATCAAATATTTCGAATTAGAGCAGTTATTTTAAACGGCGAATTAGATCAGTTATATCTAAAAATGAAAATATATAAATAAATAAAACATACCAAATATTTCAAGAGCAGTTATTTTAAACGACGAATTTTATCAGTTATATCTAAAAATGAAAATATATAAATAAATAAAACCTATCAAATATTTCAAATTAGAGCAGTTATTATATAAATATTTATATTATATGTGTAACTAGCCGAATGACCTGGGCAACGCCCAGGTTTTACCCTATTAAATGTACCCTATTCAAATACTATTCGTTACAATTATAAATTGGCGCCGTGGATGTCACTCTTGTGAAACGTCCCGCTCCAAACTTTGTGTCTGAGAAGCGATATTTTTATAGAAAGATGATCTGGCTTTTGTTTTCTGCTCGAATGAATGTTTTTCTGTTAGAATTTTGTTCCTGCATACAAAATAATGAACCGGTTTCACCCGTGGTCTCTGCTTTTTGGAATTTTTCCCGATATAATTTCGTATCTGATAATCAAACATGATACAGCAATATCGTCATCATCATTTTCTGACTAAAAATATATAGTTTTAATAATTGATTTATATATTTTTAAAAATAGCCTATCGTCTACCCCGTATTCTTTTACCTATGTATGGAAATTTTGGTTTGAATTAGTGAACTACTGCGAATTTGTATACCGGACATACAAACAGACAGACAAACATACAAACATTCATTTTTATATATCTACTAGCGGACGTACCCGGCTTCGCCCGAGGTTTTACCCGAGTAAAGGTTTGTCTAGCGAACATTTGTTAAAACAATTCTCTAAAAATTTATTTAAAAAAAAACACATATTTTGATAATTTGAAACTCGTAAATTTGAATCTCTCGATAAAGTGAACATTTTTTCCCGGTCCCTGTGTGCCGTGTCATCCTGAATTTTGTCTTTCCTAATTTTCTACATTAGAAAATCATAGTTTTATCTAGTGAACATTTTTTCCCGTGTCACATTGCCGTGTCATCCTGAGATAATCTTACTTTTGATAAATAATATTTAAGATAACAAACTTAGTGATATACCTAATAATATCCCAAAATTTCACGGCGATTGGATGTATCGTTTTTGAATCTATAGAGTACAGACAAACAGAAAAACAGACAGACAGATATTCAATTTTATATATATAGATTAAGCGAACTATTTTACTTATTTTAAACGACGAATTAGATCAGTTATATCTAAAAATGAAAATATATAAATAAATAAAACCTACCAAATATTTCAAATTAGAGCAGTTATTATATAAATATTTATATTATATGTGTTATTAAGCGAACTATTATTAGTTATTTTAAACAGCGAATTAGATCAGTTATATCTAAAAATGAAAATATATAAATAATTAAAACCTACCAAATATTTCATATTAGAGCAGTTATTATATAAATATTTATATTATATGTGTTATTAAGCGAACTATTATTAATAAAATATTGAGAAGATTTAGATTATAAAAGTATTTATAACCTTTTAGTACTTGTGTGATAGAGGGCGCTGCTCGTGAGCTAAGTCGAATAATTTGAATATATAGTTTTAATAATTGATTTATATATTTTTTAAAATAGCCTATCGTCATCCCCGTTATTTTTTACCTATGCGTTGTCTTGTCTCAAATTTGAACAAAAAAAGACAATACAAGGTCCCGATGGCTTAACCTGAACTAAAAGCTCCTAGCTTTACAGTAATGCTGGAAACTGACTTGAAAATTATAAATTGATAAATCAATACCTTTGTTGCAGTGATCAGTAGAATTAAATCAAAACGCTGTATGGCGAGGCCTAAATTAGAAAACAGTGTTGAATAATTTAATACTTATTGAAAAAAATATTTATTTAAAAATCACACAAATTAATATTAATACAAATATTATTCAAAACAATTATTAAAATTTATGAGAGATAGTTCTTTTTTCAGGCCTGTCAAAACCAAACGTTAGCGTCGAGACAGTTTGTTTACCGGAATTGCGAGGTTAATCCTTTTCTGCTCGCGCATGCGCGGGGGCAGCGGGGCAGTGTTGTCAGCGTCGGTTGGCCCAAAAGTACCTATTTTCGCGTCACTCTCCCACCTTGACCTTTTGAACTTTGCTATAAGGTCAATATTAATTTAAAAAACAAAGAAGGAATTATCTCAAATCTAACAGAATGTTTTATGATTAAATTTTCTCTTAAACTTCAATTAAACCTAATCGGTAACTTGACTTTTCTTCCAGAACGCGTGTAAACTTTCCCTACTTTTACTGGAGTAGTTTTCTCTTGCACTGACACGGACTCCACACCGGGTGTTTTCTCCCTGACGATCTCATCCTCCGCTGGCTTAAGCTCCCCGTCGCCTTGCTCTACGTCCTCAGATGGTACTTCCAGTGGGAACAATTGTTGAACTGCACGCTTCATGAATCCAGACTTAGTCTTAACTTCCACAAGTCTTCGCACATTGTCAGTTCCAGGAAACACCTTCGTAATCTTTCCCATAGGCCAGTTTATTTGCTTCCTGTTTTCAACCTCCACAAGGACGATATCTCCAACTTTTAACTGTCGTTGTTTCTTGCGATTGTCGTGATGCACCAACAATCCTAGGTACTCGCTTCTGAACCTCTTACGGAATTCCTTCAGGAGTCGTTTGCGTTTCTCATAGCTCTTCCCAAAGTTACACCTGAATTCATTTAGATCAATCTCTCCTTCAGTTCTTGGTTCTCGAAGGAACATCTCTGGGGTTAATGGCACAAGGTCATCATTGTCCTCAGCAATGTAGGTGAGTGGTCGCGCGTTGATAACTCGTTCACAGTTATCGAGGATCGTCACCATTTCTTGGTAGTTGACAAAACGTTTTCCCAGCAATCTTCGAAGCAGCTTTTTGGCGAGTCCAACAATTATCTCGATCCAACCTCCCCACCACGGTGCTGCCGGAGGATTGAGCTTCCATTTCACTCCAAAATTAACTCGATAAAGTTCGTTCCGGAGTCCAACTAGATTCGTCCCATTATCTGAGTAGATGACTGCAGGGCAACCTCGTCTTGCTACGAACCTCTCTACTGCTCCCATCAATGCTTCCGTCGATAAGGAGGTCACCAGTTCGAGGTGGACCGCACGGTATAACGCCACAGGTGAAGATGACGAACCAAACCATCTGTCCATCTTCCAGATATAAAGGTCCTCCGAGGTTAATTCCTGTCACCCTCAAAAACCACAACATCTCGTACGCGATGTTGAGGCAACGATGCTTCTGGTACGTCGACTCGCTTGGTTTCGAATCGTCGACAGCGAGGACATTTATGAATTACATGACGAACTAGTTGTCGAGCTTTTGGAATCCAGAACTTCTCTCTAAGTACTGATCGCAGCGTCTGGGCTCCACAGTGGTACATTTTCTCGTGGACTGATTTCACAATTAGCTCTGTGACCTGATGATTCGTTGGGATCAAAATTGGCAATCGGAACAGTTAATCGTCATTTCGATTCACTATCCTCGTTTTCACTCTCCATAATCCTTCTTTATCTTGGAACGCGTGTAGCTGCTTCATCTTGGGATCTTCCTCACCGATCGATTCACTCTGTATTATCTTAACTAGGGACTTTTCAGCACTGTCTAGCTCCTCTTGTGAGATGATATCTCCTTTGTATTCAGAGGGCTTGAAACGTAGCATCCACGCGATTACTCTCAGTATTTGTGGTAGAGTCACTTCAAGTTTTCTCTCGTATAGATTCAGATACCATGGATTCTCCTCGGGCTTTTTGGCTACAAATCCAGCCACCACAGTATTCCTCCTCTCTTCTTCAATGGCTTCCAGATCATACTGTACTTTTGATACTGGCCAGTCTTCTTTCTTTTCCTGAAGCCATTTTGGTCCCTCCCACCATCCGGATTTTGTGAATTTCGATGGGGATTCACCACGGGATGGGAGATCTGATGCATTGTGTTCCCCTGCGACATGGTTCCAATCTTCACTCTTCGTAAGCGTTGTGATCTCCTTGACATGAGTGTTGGAGGTTTCGATCAGACCTTTCCTATATTTTGCTTCTGCTGCATCCATGATATCGAGCACATCCAAATTCCATAAATCCTGTACGTCAAAACTATTAACGTGAAGTGAAGTCACGATCAGGCATGAATCTTCCATGTCGTTCCCTATTGCTGGTCCCATTACTGTCCACCCCAGCTTGGTTTCTGTCGCCACAACTCCACTTTGTAATATTTGCATTCTGCCTGTCAGAATGCTGCTAAGCAAGTCTGAACCAATCAACATGTGGATTGATATCACTTCACCTTGGCATATGTCAGTCAAGTTGATCACTCGAGCTTTTAACTCATTGAGTATAGTATGCTCCTGTACTTGACTGATGTGTCCGCAAATTACTTCCTGATCCAAGAATTTGAGATCATCTATGTATTCGTTGTTGAGGCTGGAAACATTTACTTTGTACACATTGTGCTTCTTTTGACGAATTTTCTCCGCCTCCAAACAGATTGTGGTAAGTGTAACTTGCTGCACTCTCTTTAGGCCCAGTGCGTCCACCATTCTCTTTCAAATATAGGACCGCTGGGATCCACAGTCAAGCAACACTCGAACATTATGCTTCCCCTTTGGTCCGCTTATCTTGACTGTCAGAGTTTGTAGATAGACTCCTCCCACGGTAGCGTTGTTTAAAGTTGTTGACGTGAATTGATTGGCGGTCTCTTGCTTTGTTGCAGGACTTTCCCCTGAAACCTTTTGTTCCGCTTTTTGAAGATGAGAAGTCTTCTGGGCTTCCAAAGTAGGACACATAATGGGGTAATGCTTCCCTCCGCAGACAGGACAACGTGGCTTAATCCGGCATTTCTTGAATCCGTGGCCAGGAAGCAGGCACCAAAAACAAACATTCTTCCCTTTAGCCATATCTTTCTTCTCTGGTAGATGCATCCGCTGTCCACTGTAGCATTCTTGACTCGGGTGACCATTCCCACAAAAGATGCAGTTGTTTCGCATCTGAGTGGTGTTGGCGATCTGAGTGGTGTTGGCGAGGTCAGTAGCCGTCGGCATTTTACTTCCAGTATTCTTCTTAGAAAAAGATTTCTTGTTTGATCGATCATCCTTCGCATCTTGATTGTTGTCGATCTTGAACGCTGCTTTGGCCATATTCACTCGACTCTCGCCCTTCACTTCTGTCTTCAAAAACGTCATGAGTTGTGTCAACTTATCCTGTACTCCTCTTCCGCTCACCGTATATTGACTTCGTTCCCATACTCTAAGGGTGTCCTCTGGTAGCGCTGATTCGACGAGTGGGTACAGCATAGCCGCAAACTTGTCACGAGCGACGCCCAATGTTTCTAATGCTCGCAGTTGTGTCTCCAGTCTATCGTAAAGCTTCACTACAGACATCTTACCTTCGGCTCTCACATTCTGAAGCACATTCTGAAGCAGGTCACTACATAAATCTCCACAAGCATTTCATCCTCTCCAAAACGTGATTTGATATACTCGATGACTTTAGGGTAGTTGTCGGCACTCGGTGGAAAACTTTCGACTGCTTCTCTTACCTCGGAGTTCTCGGCGGTGGCTTGAAAGAGATACTGAAACTTAGTTTCTGGGGGCATCTGTGGATCCCGGTCAATCGTGCTGAACTGACTCCAGAATGTAATCCATTCTCTTGGTTCTCCCCCCAAACTTCTTTAACTCCAGCTTCGGTAGTTGATAGTTCATTGCTGCTGTGCCGCTGATTGTACTAACGTCATCCTTTTCCGCAAGAGCCTCGTAATCAGTCATAATGTTACTGAAATTATCTTCGTACTCACAAACGGATTCGTACTCAGCAGTGAAAATGTCTTCAGACGCTGATTCTCGTAGCAGAGCTTCTTCCATCCTCATGTTCAATATTGAAAGCTTTTCATGGTGGGTCTGGAATCGGCGAAGGATTTTCTCTACATCTGCTTTATTGACTTCATTCTTCTTGATCTCTGTTTCGAGCTCATTGAACGCCTTGGTGAACCTTGCACGCACTGGCGTCCTAAGCTTTTTCAGTTCAGCACTACTAACTGGTTGGTCAGCCATCCTGAGAAGTAATCACTGGTTCACAGTTGCACCTTTGTGTAATCAGTAATTCTTCAATCTGTATCCTGTCGACTGCGCCAAAATGTTATCTTGTCTTAAATTTGAACAAAAAAAGACAATACAAGGTCCCGATGGCTTAACCTGAACTAAAAGCTCCTAGCTTTACAGTAATGCTGGAAACTGACTTGAAAATTATAAATTGATAAATCAATACCTTTGTTGCAGTGATCAGTAGAATTGAATCAAACGCTGGATAGCGAGGCCTAAATTAGAAAACAGTGTTGAATAATTTAATACTTATTGAAAGAAATATTTATTTAAAAATCACACAAATTAATATTAATACAAATATTATTCAAAACAATTATTAAAATTTATGAGAGATAGTTCTTTTTTCAGGCCTGTCAAAACCAAACGTTAGCGTCGAGACAGTTTGTTTACCGGAATTGCGAGGTTAATCCTTTTCTGCTCGCGCATGCGCGGGGGCAGCGGGGCAGTGTTGTCAGCGTCGGTTGGCCCAAAAGTACCTATTTTCGCGTCACTATGTATGGGAATTTTGGTTTGAATTAGTGAACTACTGCGAATTTGTATACCGAGCATACAAACCAACAAACATACAAACATTCATTTTATATATATAGATATGGTTCAATGAATAAGCAATCAAGGATTTCTTATTTCTCAAGCTTTCGGGCTAACACGGCATTCAACACGGAGATCCTGACTTACAACTTCACATTTCCGTGTTGAAGGCCATGTTAGCCCGAAAGCTCGATAAATAAAAGAAATGAGAAAAGAAACGAAACCCTTGATTCCTTATTCATTAAATCAAAATCAGGGAAGAATCTTTATAATAATGTTGATAGACACTTTCTCTCTTCAAATCCTAGTGCAATATCTATTGTGATCGACTCACATCAAGAGAGAGAAAGAATGTATAAAATGTGATAACAATGCACGCTTAAAACCCTCTCTTAATATTTAGGTTTATAAATCAAAGAAGGTTTGGTCCCGCTGTAGAATGTCAGACTTGAGAGAAGAACGATGCTATTCTGACACGGCGCAATTTTTCGTAGATATTTATAAAACGTAAAATATTTTTGAAAATTATTTTAAAAATAAATATCATAGAACTAATATTTCAGCTTGTGATTTAACTATTGAGTTCTTGCAAGGAACCGCCATGATTGCTTATTCGCCCGCATGCGGGGCAACATTGAAGATACAACTTCTGGCGATGTGGAAATGATACAGGAATGCTGAACATGAAGGAAACGATATTGTCAAGTAGCTCTACAACCCCGGCCATAGGGATCTCCATGGGACACATGTCAATCATCACTGGACTCCGTTAGGGGGGGACAACCACAGGTGTGAGGGGTTCTCGGAATCTTATCGGCAGATAAGAAAAATGAGACACCTCGGTGGCTGAAAACTCATATTATTATTTTACCTTGGGATAAGTTGTTATATTATTTAACCCTCTCTCCCTCTTGTATATAATTTTATTGGAGAACTAAAAAGTAGATACCTTTTATAATAAATTAATTATTTCCAAATTTGCCCTTGCTTTATTTATCTCCGCGACAATATCGTATCTTAAATGTGAAAGTGCCAAAGGAACACTGCAAACTTGTCGAGCCCTTCTTGATAGCGGATCGCAGGTCAGCCTAATCACTCAGAATTGCTGTGAAAGACTCGCCCTCAGAAAACAAACATCGGGACACTCAATAATAGGCGTCGGTAATAGACCAGTCAATGGACCTTCCTTGTCGGTCAATTTTAAATTTAAATCGATTTACGGATCTGAGAATTTTGAGACAGAAGCTCTCATGATGGAGGTCCTAACGACTAAGGTTCCTAATTTTGAACTGAAAGAGCCAATGTGGATCTTGCAAAACTACGTGGATTTGGCACATCCAGAGTTCCATATCCCTGCACCAATTGACATCATTCTGGGTGCAGATTTATATGCAATTCTGATGCAAGAATAAAAAAGAATATTGGGAAACGACCTGCCCATAACAATGAAATCTAAACTTGGGTGGATTCTAATGGGAAAAACGTTGGTGAATCGAATTACAAAACCGTGCCGTGTAACTTCATGATTCAATCAATGACCCAATTAAATGATCTCGTAAAAACCTTTTGGGAATTGGAGTCCGTACCATCACAAGACCCGAATCCGCTGGAGCAGGATTATGAAAACTATTATATTGTACCAAAGCCGACTTCATGTAATTATATCCATTGTCATTTGTTAATTGTAAAAATACAAAATATGTAAATTAGTTAGAGACGTATAAAAACTATCTTTTGTTTGTTGCGTTGGTTAAACTTCCCTCGCTTATTAAATTGCTTTTGATTGCCAAACGACTTCCTTATTATTTCCAACACTACATCTGGTGGAGACGCCAGGACAATCCCTTCTAGTATTTTAACCTGGACGTCAAGTTGAGAAGAAGCCGACGTTTGCAAAGTTTGCCACCACTCTTGGTCGAAATGGTGAAAGAAGAAGAAAAGCCGCATGTGCAGCCGGCAGCTTTCACATATCTGCAACAACCAAGAAACCCCCCGAATTTCTCCGGAAAAGGTTCTGAACTCGCCCATCTCTGGTTGAAAGATTACAGCCGCGTTGCTGCCTACAATGGATGGGACGAATCAATGTGCTTGGCCAATGTAGTCTTCTTTCTGGAAGGAGCAGCGAGATACTGGTTCGACAACGTGGAGGAAAGCATCACGACATGGAATACGTTTAAAGAATAATTCACCAGAACGTTTGGTGATGAAGAAGACTACGCCAGAAGGATTGAATCGTCCCTCAAGGTAAGAGCGCAAAAGCCAGACGAGTCGGTCGAACTCTACATCCAGGACGTGCTGAACCTCTGTCGACAACTGAACCCGAACATGTCGGAGGAGGACAGGGTGGGCCACCTCATGAAAGGAGTGGCTGAAAACATTTACCGGGCCCTTCTTGCAATTGAAGTGACAACGACCGGGGAATTCACTCAACACTGCCGGCGTATTGAAAAGCTAAATAAAAATAGAATCAGCAGTTTTAGATTTGAGAAAATCCCCACCGTTTCGGCGATTAATGAAAATGAGTACCACCCTTTAAAGGAAATGATCAGAGAGATCATCAGGGAGGAGCTTCGATCTGCTCCGAATGAACTAGATAATCTTCCTCCTCCGCAGGGATTAGAAGATAGAGTTTGGCAGAGAGTCGAACAAAATCTAGCACCCATTGACAAAGCACCAGTGTTCCACTCCAGAAGGGCGGTCAAGAATTTCCGAAGTGGACAACAAAATGCAGGGGAAGCGGTGAGAAGGAAAACGGACGAATTCCGCACCAGAGAAAACATTCCCATATGCTTTTATTGCAATAGACCGGGACATGTCGCAAAGCATTGTTGGGATCGACGCCGCGACCGTGATGAGAACGAACCAAGTAGGACCCAAAGCCGATTTTATTATGGCCGTAGAAGACCCGGATCCATCTATATGGCCGACTTCATGACGCCGCATATGGAACAATCTGATCGGAACAACTCTCCTCGACGCAATTTACCAAGAAGTTCTTCTCCCTATCCTGGACGCGGGAGACCGATGACAAGACGTCGCTACTCTAGATCGCCAGACCGGACTCCTAGCCGATCTCCTCATAGAGACGTGCAGGAAAAACTAGGAAGCACGTCCTGTAAGGGAGGTAAGGTCGGACATTGTTTAAAGCCTCCACAGACGCGAGCCGACCTAGACGATAACTACATGTGGGTGAGTATCAATGGCCGTCATGTCGAAGCTCTCATTGACACAGGGGCGTCATATTCGGTCGTTTCCAGCAATTTTAGAAAGTCGATGAAAGCTATAATGTTTGAGAGCCCGAACATAACTTTAAGGGTCGCAAACAATCGTTTTGTTGCTCCACTAGGAAAATGTCGCCTAAGAGTAGAAATAAATGGCCTTCAGCGGATCTTCGAATTTCTCGTTCTTCCAAATTGCAGCCACGACGCCATCTTGGGATGGGATTTTCTCGAGTCTTCAAAAGCAGTTATTGACTGTGGTCATTCTGAAATTTCGTTTTCAGAGACGTTAAATGAGGACCAATCCGCGGCACAACTTCACTTAGCATCGGACGACATCATTCCTCCAAAGTGTACCAAGAGGGTATTGACCCGGACGCCTAGCGTAACTGGGATTAAAAATTGCGTAGTTGAAGGTGCGCGGCAACTTTCTTGGAGAAAGAACTATTTGTACCATCGTCCTACCTTACCATATGGCATGGCCAAGCGTATCTATGGGTGACCAATTTTAGCAAGCATCCGAAAACAATCCCTTCGGGCATGTGCCTAGCTAATTTATTCAGAGTCCAGCCGCAAGAAGTTTGCCCAATCATGGAAAATCATTCGAATAATAAGTCCAAAAGTGCCAAGTCACCCATCAGGATAACCAATTTCGAGTGTCGCGAAGAAATTTTTTTTAAAGTCGGGAGCTCCGAGCAGCTTATGAGAATGGAACAAATCTCGGCCTGCATTTCTCTTGAGCTTCCTCTGCTTCTCAAGACCAAACTTCTGGAGCTTCTTGAAAATTTTTCGGAAGTGTTCGGTCCGATCGATAAAACTACTTCTAGGATAATTACTAAACACAGGATAAATACGGGCGACGCCAAACCATCAAAAAAGATGCCGTATCGGGTTTCACCTTCTGAAAGGAAGGTAATTCAAGAAGAAGTTGACAGAATGATGGAAATGGGAGTCGTTCAGCCCTCTGAGAGTCCTTGGGCCTCACTGGTCGTTCTAGTAAGAAAGAAAGACGGGTCTGTTCGCTTTTGTGTGGACTACAGAGGTTTGAATAAGATGACGAAAAAAGACGTCTATCCATTGCCGCGGGTTGATGACGCTCTTGATTGCTTGAAGGGGGCGAATATCTACTCTACAATTGATCTCAAAGCGGGCTACTGGCAAATTGGCATTGATGAAGCTGATCGGGAAAAGACTGCCTTTATTACACCGGACGGTCTTTTTGAGTTTAAGGTCATGCCTTTTCGGCTGTGTAACGCGCCCGCAACTTTCGAAAGGATGATGGATAATCTCCTGAAGGGCCTGCGATGGACAAAATGTTTGTGTTATTTGGACGACGTCGTTATATTTGCGGATAATTTTCCAGATCATTTGAGACGACTAGAGGTGGTCCTGAATTGTTTCAAGAGAGCTGGGCTGAAGCTCAATCCCGGAAAGTGTTCTTTTGGAGCCAGCAACATCAAGATCCTTGGACACCAGGTGGATAAGGATGGAATCCTACCAATGGAAACCTTCCTAATTATTTCCAACACTACAATATCAAGACTCATTTTAGAGACTGCCAAGGAAGATATGGTGCAAGACTGCTATTTAAAAAGGAGCACACTACGTTTGGCAAGTCAAGGGAAAGAGCTCTGAAAAGATTCCTGACATTGGAAAAAGTATTGATGAAAACTTCAAAGATCTGTGAACAGTATAAAGAGTTTATGATGGAATATGAGGCGTTGGGCCACATGGAGTTGGTGCCACAAGAGGACATTCCCAAATATCCTTCGAAGTGCTACTACATGCCACAACGACTAAATTGAGAGTTGTTATTGATGCTTCAGCAAAACCCGATTCCGGGATTTCACTGAATGAAATAATAGAAACAGGACCAGAGATTCAGAGAGATATGTTCCTCATTTTAATAGGATTCAGATCACATTCCATCGTTATTACTGCCGACATAGAAAATATGTTTAGGCAAGTGAAGATTCACCCGGAGGATGCAGATTATCAAATAATCTTGTGGAGAGAAACACCTGCACAGCCGGTGAAAGATTATAGGTTGTCAACGGTGACATATGGACCACATCCACTCCATTTCTGGCAATCAGAACAATGCAGCAGCCAGCCAGAGATGAAACCCACGATTTTCCCAAGGCATCAAGAGTCGCACTGAAAGATATTATGTGGACGATCTCTTAACGGGAGTTTCATCAACCAGCGATGGCGAAGTGCTGATAAGGCAGATGACAGATTTAATGTCAAACGAGTGGTTCACAATTAGAAAATGGAATTTCGATTGCCAAGAACTTGTGTCTCAAATGAATTCAGAGAAGAGAACAACCGAGACAGAATCGAGTGACAGCGCAACTTTGAAGGTTTTAGGTATTCTATGGGATACCACGCGGGACGCTTTCGGAATCCAAATAAGAAAACCCTCAGAAGTAACAACAAAAGAGAGACCTTTTATCGAATATCGCAAGGATATTTGACCCATTGGGCTTTCTTTCACCCACAACGGTAACATTAAAAATAATGATGCAAGATCTATGGGATGAACCCATACCAGAAATTATTGAAAAGAAATTGGAATGTTTCCAAAACGAAATGAGTGAGCTGAGCAAGTTGAGGATCTGATACTGATAGAACAGAATTGGTGTGGAGATAATCAACTTCATGGATTCTGCGATGCCTCAAGTGTAGCGTATTCGGCGGTCTGCTATTTAATATCGAAGTCAGCCGAGGGACAAATTCAGGTCTCGCTTCTTTCTGCGAAAACAAGAGTTGCTCCCTACAATCCTTTTACCACGATTGGAATTATGTGCCGCACACCTGCTGTCTCAACTCTATGAATCTATTGTGGACTCTATAGAAGTGCCGATTAATAAGTTATTGATGGACAGATTCTCAGATCGCACTTTGCTGGATAAAATCGGATCCCAATAGATGAAAGGAATTTATAAGAAACGGAGTTGTGAAAATAGAGCAGTTAACAGAAAGGACATACTGAAGCCACACATCAGGGATGGATAACCCGGCCGACTGCGCATCGAGGGGTCTGATGCCTGCAGCCTTGGTGAGCATTCACTCTGGTGGCAGGGGCCTTCGTGGCTAAAGGACAAGAGTGTTAGGCAAATTCGAGTATCTAGTGATGATAAGAAAATTGAAGAAGAAGAAAAGGAAGTGGCGTTATCTTACCACCTTATGAGTGTTCCTGAATACTTCAAGAAGTACCCCTCCTTTGTCAAATTGAAGAGAGTCACAGCTTGATGTCTGAGGTTTATGACAAACTAGTCGAATGACCCGGGCAACGCCCGTGTTTTACCCGATTGAATGTTTTGATTCAAATACTATTTGTTACAATTATAAATTGGCACCTTAAATAAAAATGCATATATTAGTTAATAACTATAGCCTATGTGCTTTATCTGTCTATGTACTGTTGGCTACCGTAGGCGTCTCTTACTGGGAAAAAGAAAGAGAGGATTCCCTTTAGTTATTAACTAATATATGCATTTATTTAAGGAGCGACCCACTCAAACACAATAGTTACAAAAACCAAAAAGCGAGTGGGGGGGGGGGGGGGGCAAAGTCAAAAACAAAGTGCCTCGCGTAGTGGCGGCGCCATCGTAGCCACGTGATCGTACCAACCAATAGGAGAGCGCCATTCCAAAAAAAAAAAGGCAAACGGTGACAGAGATGACGTATGACGCTCGTAACTGTATATAGAATTGTCAACCGTCAACAGAAGAAAAGGAATATGGTCCTCTGACTACAAGCGAGATGAGTCGCACTATTATGACAATTATTAAAGTAGTCTCTCTCTCTCCAATGTTCAAAATTTCCACAGGAAATTCAGTCTTTGAAGGACCAAATTCAGCATCAAAATGAGAAAAGAATTCTAGATTTAGCACCATTTCTGGACAGTGTGGGCTTACTTAGAGTGGGAGGTCGAAAACAGAGGTCAGATTTACCTACCAGCTAATGGCATCTCTTGATATTGCCCAAGAACCATCACATCACCAAGTTACTCATACAAGAGTATCATCAGAGATATCTCCATGCTCAGTTGGTTTTATCACTAATACGAAATAGGTATTGGATAATAGGAGGAAGAGACATAGAGAGGCGGATAGTCAAGGGTTGTTTGACTTGCTGTAAACTCAGAGCTCGAACAGTCACTCAAATAATGAGAAATTTGCCTCCTGATAGATTGAACCCCTCTAGACCATTTCACAAAACCAGAATTGATATATCAGGGCCGATTCTCTAAAACCAAGCTTGAATTGATCAAGAAAGGTGATGAAGTCGTATATAGTAATATTCGTCTGCTTTGCCGTCAAGGCAATCCTTCTTGAGATGTTGACCAGTCTATCAACAAACTCATTTAATGGAGCCCTGAGACGATTCGTTTCAAGAAGGGGAAAGCCGTCAGACATTTATTCAGACAAAGGCACACATTTCAAAGGAGCAAACAGGATCCTGGTACGTCGGTATGAAGTGATGAATTCTAGAGAAACAAAGGAATTTCTTTCAGAAGAACTGATTTCCTGCCATTTTATACCACCATCAGCTCCACATTTCGGAGGCCTATGGGAGGCAAATATAAAGAGTGTCAAGAATCATCTGATCAAGGTTAGTGGAACATCACTTATGAATATTGAAGAGTTTACAACTCTGATCTGCCAGATCGAGGCCTGCCTAAACTCACGGAGATAAGTACAGACCCGATTGATCTACAAGCCTTAACTCCTGGACATTTCCTAATTGGTTCGGCCATTGTCTACATACCAGAACCTACATCTGACGACAAGATAAGCTTAACATCTAGGTGGTGTCTGGTTCAAAAACTGAGAAATATCTTCTGGAAAAGATGGTCTCGAGAATACATTAACAACTTATAACAAAGAAAGAAATGGAAACAAGAACGGTTAAATTAGAAGTCACCAACTTGTCCTTTTTATTTATGCTTATGAGGTGATACAGCAGCGTATTTACAATTAGAGAGGAGACAAAATGAATTAAATATAGAAAAAAGAAGTGAGGACATATCGGTCATTAAAGTCTGAGAGGCAAGGCCTTCAGCCATTTCAGGGCTTCCAGGGTGACAGAATGGAGATTCCTCCATTGAATTTGTACAAGCGGGCAGTCATCTAGTATATGGGACATTGATTGTGGGACGTTGCAGGCACAATTTGGATCTTTGGTGTAGCCCCATAACTTCATCAGCTCTGCACACCTTCCCTGACCTGTCCTAAAGCGGTTTAGAAGCACCCATTCTCGTCGAGGGAGGGAAAAACCTGGGATCTTGACACTTGGGCTTGTGATGAGGTTCTTGTTTGGGATATCGGAGCTGATCCAGGAATTTGTCCATGCTTCTGAGATATTAAAATTTTGGGAGAGAAGTTGGTTTCCTCTGGACCATATCGGCTTCCTTGATTTTAGTCTATGTTTTGGGGGAGACTGTAGGATAGGGTTAATTTCGAGGACGGGTGAATCCAAGAGTTTTTGGTACATTTTCTTGGTGGCTTCCTTTCTGCGTAGCTCAGGTGGAGAGATGTGAGCAAGAACTGGAAGCCAGTCGATTCTTGTAGGTTGGCAAACCCCTGTTATAATTCGTAAGGTAGAATTTAGTTGTGTGTCTATTAGCTTCGTGTGGCAGCTTCCCTCCCAAACTGGAGCACAATACTCAGCCGTGGAGAAGATCAATGCCAAGGCAGAAGTACGCAGGGTGTTGGCATCACTGCCCCAGAAAGAGCCGGCCAGCTTATGGAGGATATTGTTACGTGATGATAGTTTCCCCTTTAACTTGGTGAGATGAGTTTTGAAGGTGAGAGTGCGGTCAAGATGAATGCCTAGGTACTTGGGATGTTCGCTATGAGTTATCTGAGAGTTATTGATAAATAGGTCGAGTTTTCTTTCAGCTCAGTGATGGTTAAGATGGAAACAGCAATGTACAGATTTTGCAGGATTAAGCCTCAGAGACCAGTTTTCAAAGTAATTATGTAGAGTTTCAAGATCTTTATTCAGTTGAATTTCCAGTTCCTCGAAAGTCTTTGCTTGGGCTAGAATGGCTGTATCATCTGCGTAAATAATTTTTTTTGAAGTTGTTTGGGGAATATCATGGGTGTACCAGTTATAAAGAAGTGGAGACAAGACTGATCCCTGTGGGAGGCCATTATATATAAGTATATTCCTTGCTAGATTTAGAGTTAAGGTATACTGTGAATTTCCTGGGTGAGAGAAGAGAAGACAAAGATTGAGGGTTTGTTTGCATTTTAGCACTTTAGCAAGTTTATAAATCAAGCCATCAATTCACACTGTATCAAATGCACTCGAAAGATCCAGGAGCACAACTGCAGATTTCAGTCCCAGTTGGAAGCCATTTTCGATAAAGGATGTCAAGGATGCAACCCGATCGCAACAACTCCTGTTGCCTCTGAAACCCGCCTGTTCCACCGGGATTTCTGGGTCCAGAATGGGAGTAAGTCTGGCTAGAATGATTCTTTCCAGAAGCTTGTGGGTTGTACAGAGAAGCGCAATTGGACGAAAATTAGCTGTGCAGGTAGGTTCTTTGCCTGGTTTTAGGACGGCAAGGATTTTTGATTGTCTCCATTCTTTTGGGATATTGCCGGTTTCCATTATTATTGTGAAAAATCGAGCCAGCCATGATTTAGCCCTTTTTCCCAGCTCAATAAGGATTTCAGCTGGTATTTCGTCATTGCCTGCAGCTTTGTATTTTTTGGTTAATTTGATTGCAGTTTCTATTTCCCTTATGTTGACTTGACTTGAGAGGTGGCTTGAGTTATTAGATTTTGAAAATTCTTCTTTAATTCTTGCCTTCATTGCCTTTTTCTTTCTCTTAGGAATTTTTACTTTAGAAACTGTTTGGATATGTCTTGCTATCTGGTTGGGAGTTATGTTGGTTATGAAGGAGTTGGTAGCTTCCGCATTTCCAAGATTTTCTTAAGAGAGCCCACCCTTTCCTACCGGAGTGTGTAAGATCCAGGTCTGAAACTGTCTGCATCCATTTCTCTTTTCTTGAAGAATTAAGCTGATTAATTAGCATATCTGCTGTCTCCTCATTGTCGGAATCTTTATATCGTCTATAGAGCTCCTCGGTATCCTTATCCCAACCTGGGATATATTCCTTTCTGTGACCACGGGGGATAAACTTCCTTCCGGCTTTCATGAGGAGACCTACAAATCTAAAATAGTTGAAGGCAGAGGTTGAATTCTGTTGATGTTTTGATCAATGTAGGCACGGAAATTTTCCCAGTTTGCTTTTTGAAGATTCCATCGTGGGAGGAAGGGCCTTCAAGGTCACAGGGATGAAATGTCCTACTTCGAGAATGATTGGGTGGTGCTGGCTTTTGGGAAATTTTTAAGAATTCTCTTCGTTGTAGGGATTGGCTTGTTATTGTGGTCAGTTGATACAAAGCATAAGTCAGGATTTGTTCTGGTATTCCATCTGCCTGAAGAAAAAGATCCATTTTGTTTTGGGTTATAAATAAGGTGAAGAAGGTTATTATATGAGTTTGACATATCATGAGCTGCTGTATTGTCGTGAGGTCAAAGACGTACGGACCTCTGTGGTGTTGATCTCTTGGCGGAACGACTTGGAAGTCGGACTCGGGCCCCCCCCACTACGGCAAAGTGGATCAACTTCGGAAGACAATATTCTGCCCATGCGATGGCGACTGGGAAGAATCATTGAAGTGTTTCCTGGCACAGACCAAAAAGTGCGAGTAGCACTTGTCAGGACAGCCGGAGGAGTTCTCAGGCGACCGATAACCAAGCTGGCCCCTCTTCCCTTCTTGACCTGAATAATTTAATTCTGAACTGGAGTTCTGCTGTGGGGCGGAGTATGGAGCCGCGGGTTATGTAAATTTCTCTTTTTTTTGCCCATTCATTCAAAAGATTTACATATTTGTAAATATAATTCTGTAAATAAGGATGTGTAAGTTTAATAAAGGTGTGTCAGTTATAAATCGGGTGTCGGTGAATTATTAGTGTCATCAGGGTTTCTGGTGTTGTGGACACTTTTAAGGAAGCAATTAGGCTTCAATTCGTTTGGAGACCAGAAGTCTGGCAAGAAGATACAGTCAAGCTCTGCCACAACTATTTAGATAAGACCAGACATATCCAGGCAAGCTTTCCGAGCTTAGTAAGTGAGGCAGTGATCGCATCCGAAACAAGAGGATAAGAAACAACAACAACCTATTCATACATCACATACATATGTCTCATTGTATCTCTGTTGGTGTTTCTTTATGCAAATATTCTTCTTTCTTATCTCTTTATGCAAATAAAAAAAGACAATGGACATTTCAAATCCATGAAATAACACAAGGGGCTGGAAAACAGAGAGGAAAGTTGGCTGTAGACAATACAAGAGATATTAGGAGTTTGTGGGGGGGAAGGAGAGTGTATATCTGTCCTGGATCACATGATGTGGTACAACTCTCACACTTCTTGCACATTTTCAAAATCAGGCAAAGTTTTAGTAATTTCCAATATTACAATAGTTTTCTTGTTTAGCTGTTGCCACTTTGAAGTATATTTCCTCATCTATTGTATAGGGTAAAACACTATAAAGGAATGACAATACATCCAGATGGCACAAGAACTTATAAAGCATGCAACAACTGTCCTGGTGTGGAACTAACACTTACTCACATATTCTCATGCCCAGCAATGGCCGCAGCCTTGCAGAAAATTGACTTAAACCCAGAGTAGCAGCTTTACACACCCAAGATAGTGGATATTGCTGCTGCTGTGATGGAGATGCATGGAGACATCTGAGACTCTTCTTTGAACACGACAACAATAAAAACACCATTGTATAGGGTCAAATATTTATCAAAAAACAGGAGTGAAGGACACACATTTTATAAAAATAAAATATTTATTGCACTCTCTCATACAATATCATGTAAATTCATTGTGAATGATGGCAGACAGAATTGGTCCCCAGTGTGACACAGTAGAGGCTCAGCGAGCTGACTTGTGGCAGGACAGGACGGTGCGGTTACACATTAGCAGGAAGATGGCCGCTCCCAGTCTGGCCAACCCTAGTGTTACCACCTGACCACACAGCATCAAGTTCATTGAGATAAGAAATAACACATTAATTCTTGAAGAGCAATAGCACGCCATCTTTTTTTTTGCTTATCCCTAGTACTCGTGGTACAGGCCATGATAATCATGATGGGTAGTTAGCGACTGCTTTTACTGTAAGCGCACCACATGTGAAAAGCAGTTCGACTTTGCACTTACAAATGTGCCAGAGCCCGTTTGGTTACTTGCACTCGCTGGTGGGGTTGGACTTTTTCAAGAATCGGGGGCCATTTGCGCATTTTTTTAATCATAAAAAGTGCTCTAAACACAGCAAATGAAAACATTTAGATGCAACTGTTTCTTTTATACATATATCAAACTTCTACTGCCCTTACTGCGATGAAAAAATATTGGTGGGCTTGGTTCATCAGTGGTGAACCCTCCTAGCGGTTTCACCAATTTAATCTACATCAGAATTCTAATCTATATACGAGGGGCATCCAATAAATAAGTTTCCCTATTTTGTAACAAATAAACAACTTTATTTACAATTATGCAGTTATTTTATTTTCATTATACAAATCATAGACAACTTCTCTACATAATCACCATTTCTGTCCAAACATTTTTTGGTACCGTTGTAGCGATTTTTTGATACCACTGTCTGTACCAAGCCGTGTCCTGTCTTCGTAGCCAGTGGTTCGCCTCCGCCTGTTTTCAATTCAAATTCAAAACATCTGACATGATTGTTCCAATCGAAGAACATCCAATTTCGATTCCAGGAGGCAGTCGAATCATTATTTCGTCAATGGTGACGTGGCGATTTGCTTCCACCCACATTCCGAACAGCAGCCACGACTGCATTGTCCGTAGCAGTAACGGGCCTGTCGCTTCGCTCGTCATTATGCACGTTTTTGCCGTCCTTCAAGAACCATGAACGCCATCGGCGAACCATTTGGATGTTCATACATCCTTCACCATACACTGACACTAAATTGCGATGAATATTGACCGCAGTTTCATTTTTCGCTGTGAAAAAACGAAATTACAGAACGGAGTTCGCAAGTGGACACGTTCACCAGTGGTAGCTCCATGGAAACTGAAGCGCTACGGACTTGCGCGTACGAGTAGAGTGATTTTGAAAGGTCACCAGCTTCCAACGCATCCCTAGTGACCATTTCTTACCTACTAACTAATTTTTACAACGTTTCGTTCGCCGAAAAAAAATAGGGAAACTTATTTATTGGATGCCCCCTCGTATATAAAATTGAATGTCTGTCTGTCTGTACTCTATAGATTCAAAAACCATACATCCAATCGCCGTGAAATTTTGGGATATTATTAGGTATATCCCCGGGAAGGTTTTTGAAAATAATTTCATGAATATCTTGAATATCCTTAGAGTTATTTGCAGATTTGTAGATTTAACTCGCTAGCAGCGCCCCCATTGCGACGATGATAACAAGTTTTTTTATCTATAAGTTTTATTATCACTAAGTTTGTTATCTTAAAGATTATTTATCAAAAGTAAGATTTTCTACCTATTAATTGCGTCAAGTCAAAGTTAGTTTTATCATTTATCTACAACATATATATTGGGAGAATAGATAACATGATGATTTTGTAATATAGAAAATTAGGAAAGACAAAATTCAGGATGACACGGCAATTTATTTGAGACAAGAATAATGATAATTAATATTGGTTTTATTCAACTTATCGAGTATTTCTCAAGGGTCCGGAGAGAAAAATTTTCACTTTATCGGGCGATTCAAATTTACGAGTTTCAAATTATCAAAAAATATATATTATTTTTTACATATGTTATATTCAAATGGCATTTATGTAGGGATAATTTTATTGTTAATTTTCAATTTGATGTATTGTATACATTTGATCATTAATTAATTATTATTCAGGTATTAAAACTGCCTTTTTGTTCAAAGACAGCAACGTTTTAAACGGGTACAGCTAGGTGGAGCAGATAATCAAACATAAAGTTATCTTGCCAAGTATAGATTCAGTAGGGATTGGATGTTTTCTAAAATTGTTTTAACTAATGTTCGTTAGGTAAACTTTCATTAGGGTAAAACCCGGGCGAAGCCGGGTACATCTGCTAGTAGAATATAAAATAAGATTGCTTGTGTGTGTAGACAGCCTCACTATCATAACACCACTTTTAACCATGATTTTATGTTGTTACCACCCCTTGTTGTTGTTGCTATTACCATTGTTAAAACAATTGGATTTTAAAACTGGGGGCTCTAGAATTGGGATTTTATAACCCCAAGTTTCTGTAATAAAGATATTCTAATGTTTGTGTTGTTCACTAGTTTCAAATGTGCTAAGAGAAAACTTTAGCTAATCTATATATAAAATACAGTACCCTATTGAATGCTTTCACACCAAAATTGTTTAAGACCCTAAAGGGGTATTGAATACCCTATATTGAGAACATCCATCATCCAACTTGGATACGAAGGAATAGTTCAAGGGATTCAGGTTCAATTGTAACCTGGTAGTTTGGGACTGAATGGAAGCCCCCAAGACAGGTGTAACAGCAGTGGATTGTGTGCTAGGGTGAGCCGATTAGTTTCAAAATATTTTCAACTATACAGTTTTCTCTTCATTGGAAAATGGAAAAAATACAATATAATTTAACAAAAATTAAGAAAAGATCAAATATGCGAAATAAACTCTGAGAGAAAATTGACAAAAACTATAACAAGACTCAGAACAAAACACTACAAAGGAATGACAATACATCCAGATGGCACAAGAACCTATAGGACATGCAAAAACTGTCCTGGTGTTGAACTAACACCTACTCACATATTCTCATGTCCAGTAATGGCCGCAGCCTTGCAGAAAATTGACATGGACCCAGAGCAGCAGCTTTACACACCCAAGATAGTGGACATTGCTGCTGCTGTGATAGAAATGAATGGATACATCTCAGGCTCGTCATTGGACAACAACCTATACAGTAGAAGCTTCCTGTAAAAGACCTAGTTGCAGAGACAAAGTGTCCTTTAGAGAGAGGTGTTCTCTTGCCAAAGAGTTTCTATTTTTTATATATTAAAACTAAAAGAAAAAAATCTTTAAGAGCTTATCATATTTATCTATTATTCTAGCACATTATATCATTGTTTAATACTTAGTAAACTGGGTATAGTGAAATACCATTAAACAACACCACAACCAATAAATTTTATTTGAAAAATATCATTTTTGTTCTCAACTTTTATTTTCTGAATGGCATATCTTTTGTAGTTTACAGACCTTTTCTTTTGCCTTTATAAATGAAATTGGTTTCACTTTCTTCTTGCACCACATCATGTAAATATTCTAATTTAGAAAATTTGCATGCAGAAATGTAGATCTTGTGCCTACTGATACAGAGTATATTCTCTAATCTCCAAAGGACAACACCTAGTTGCAGAACTAAAGTGTCCTTTAGTTATTCTCTTACCAGAGAATAGCTACAGAGTTATAAAATAAAAAAAAATCTTCCAGGGCTAAGTTTCTTGCGCAACTTTTTAATTTCAAGCTTTTGGACTTGTCAGTCCTTCAACAGATCACGTTGAAGGACTGACAAGTCCGAAAGCTTGAAAATAAAAAGTTGAACAAGAAACAACCCTGGAAGATTTATTTATTTTATAATATTATAAATCAGGGAAGAACGTTTGTTTTTAAAATCAATAGATAAAATGGTAATTTAGGCGATTTAAACTGCACTTTGTAGAGAGGTATCCTTTAGCAAGAGTGTCCTCTCATGGAGGTGTTACTGTAAATGGAAACATTTGTTCCCCTTCACAATGGGACCCAGTCAAGGGAGTTCAACTTCCCTGAGCAGCCACATTCAACAATGCTCTATCCCAGGGGTAGGAAAACTTTTGAGTCGGAAGAGCCAAAAATTACAATTTACAAACTTTCAAAGTTTTCAAAGAGCCACACAATATTTTCTTGCCAACAATAAACAGTACCCGCATAAATAATATTTCCGTAAGGAACTATATAAAGAGCAGCAGTTTCACATCCAAAGAGCCGCATGTGACTCGCAGTTTGCCGACCCCTGGACTATCCTGAGTTGATCTAACCTCTAGTGAAGAGGTCTGGAGTATTGTGGATGATCTACTATGGGAGAACACAATCTACATTTTCTTAGTAGCTCGTGAAATACGTTGTGTCGCTGGAGACCCGCTGGCGATTCTCCACCAAACTCTGCAGCACTGGCACCATGTTCATTGTACATAGTATGATGCATATATATATAATTATATTTTTAAAATAGTGCAGACTGTGTATGTATTGACAAGATGTCAATAGTCTACCAAGGGAGGTATCAGACCTGTGTCACCAGCTGGCAGATGGAGTCCGCCGGAGTCATCCCACAGCACACATTCCCGATGAACCAGCCCTCCAGTCCCCACTGTGGACAGGAACTTCCCAGCCTGCACCACACAGCTATCCGGTTACATACCACCTTTCTTATTACTTTTGTTCAGACCTGATAAGGCATGATTTGGATTATAGAATAAAAACACAAGGTAATAAGACCAAATCCAAATAAATAAATAGTGTGCGACGTTTCAGTAACAGCGTTGCTACCATCTTCAGACAAAAGTACTGAATGGACTATTTTGTCTGAATGACTAAATTTATACAATTTCCACCCAATAACAACAAAAGAAAAATATATTTTTTTAGAAGCCCAAATTTTTTTCCAACACAGCATATTATAGGCAAGCCTCTTTTTGATTCAACACCTCAAGGAAAAGATGCTTCCTTTTTTTAAATTTCAACACACAAAATGCGATATCCTGGTAGAAGCTGTTATAAACATATTATAAAATAAATAAATAAATAAGAGACACAATTAGATATATTAGGAACCTGATTCTTCCGGGTTAGAAAGATAATCATAAATATATTTATGGAAATGGTTAAATCTGTGATAATTCTCTCTAGTATTTACAAATTGATACAGATCTACAACATTATTTACTGTCTGTTGTCTAGCGGTAAAGAAGAGTGGGGATTCCAGCAGTAGGTGTCTTGAGACCAAAGATACTTCCTGTTGTAGTAGGTGTTGAATTATAGTTTGTTTGAGTCGGTAACTTTGTTGGGATTTGAAACAGGTTGAATTAAAAAGGTTGTTAATTGGATTAGTGTAAAAATGAAAGCTCATTTCAAAATTACATTTAACAATGGATATTAACATAAATGAAATGGAAACTTAATATATCCCCTTATGTCATACAGTAATTATTTTAAAGCTTAGATTGTATTCTAATGTTTAATGCTATTGATTTTTGTATGCTTCAATCATACAGTAGAACCTCCCTTTAGAGGACACCTCTCCCTAAAGGACACTTTGGCTCTGCAATTAGGTGTCCTTTACAGGGTGGTTTCTACTGTATATATTGAATTGTTAAATGAACTTATATTTTAGCACATATTATCTCAATAAATACGGTAGAATTTCATTATAACAAGCCTCTTTTATAATATCAACACCAAATCTAGGTTCATGTGATGTCATAGAGAGGTGAAACTGTAGATTTTACAGAGGGTTTGTAAGGATCCCTGAATCAATCCAAAACACAATGAATCTCCCCTGGAATGACTTATTTTCAAAGACCAAACCAGGTAATTAACTATAGTCCAACTTTAACACCCAAAATAATAATAATTTTTGGTTTTGAATTTTTATAATTTTTAAAAATTATTATCTAGTATACATGTGGTACAGGCCATGATAATATGGTGGGTAGTTTTTTTTTGCTTATCCCTAGTACACGTGGTACAGGACATGATAATCATGGTGGGTAGAAGTAGGTGACCTTACAGTAAAAGCAGTTCGACTTTGCGCTTACAAATGTGTCAGAGCCCTGTGGTTACTTGTACTTTCTGGTGGGGTTGGACTTTTGCAAAAATGGGGGGCCATTGGAGCATTTTTTTAAATCATAAAAAAGTGGCCAATGTGGGAATGGAACCCGGGTCGTAGCGGTCAAAACTAATGGTCTAGACCATCCTTCCACTGACCCCCATGGTTGGCAACATCTTTCACTGTAAGTGCACCACATGTCTTACATGTAGAAGGCAGTTTGACTTTTGCACTACAAGTGTGCCAGAGTTCCATTTGGTTACTTGCACTCACTGGTAGGGTTGGACTTGGGGCAAGAATCTGAGGGCTTTGAGCCATTTTTTTAATTCAGAAAAAAGTGTAACTTCAGGATTCAATCCAGAGTGGTGGCTGTTGAACATCAATGGTTTATACCAATTGACCACTGACCCGGTGTTGAATTATAGTTGGTTGAGATGATTGTCAACTCATTGCCCACAGATAGTGTTAGTTTTTCTCAACTGTGCTGAGTTATAGCCAGTTAAATTGAAGAAGTTATACTACTGAAAGATCCTCTTTCTTAAATTATTGCTTCATCATGAAAGGCCACCATTTTGGGTTCCTGTAATCAGGAGAAATACTGAAGTTTAGTCCTTTGCTGTTCATATGGCTACTACCACCTTCAGACAAGAGGAATCATCTCCATCCAAGAATGGTGTACACCGGTCACTCACCACGGCATCTTGCAGGATCTTCCTGGCCACCACCTCGGGGGGGTAGAGTCCGCCGGACTCTGAGAGTTTCTTGGTCTCCACGGGCTGAGCCACAAGGTTAGACTGATAATGGGACACAAGTGTGGGGATAGTACCTTGATCTTCTCCTCCTCAGCAAAGCCTGGGGTGTCCGTGTCTGGTGGGAGGGCCACTGTCACCTGTAGGTTGTACGGCTTCACCTGCACACAGCAGCTCTTGTACAACTTCTGATTGGTCAGGAATGAAAACAACATGGACATACAACAATAGAAAAAATATAATTACTAGAGGTAAACATCTCATGGTACCCACTATAATGACTCAAGTCGATAATGAGGGGTCTGAGGAGCATGAACTCATGGAATTTGTGTAATCTTTGCACAAGGGGATAAGAAACAACAACATTATAATGACTTTATTAAATAAAAACAAACGATAGCATTGCGTCTCTTTATACATGAAATTTATTATGCTAGCTTTCGGATCTTATCGATCCTTCCACAGGCTAAGCTGTAAGTTGAGAGAAAGAGTATATATAGTTGTACAATATTATTTATATACACCTAACGAAGATAGAAAATAAAATATAAAATAAATAAATATAAACACATTTCACGAGTTCACATTTTCTCGTGGCCAGGCTGCAGTTGTTTCATCTTTGTCCAAAGCTCAGTTTGTTTTCTATTCATAGTCAATTGGTCCCTTTATTCCATTTACCTGTTGAAGGGCGTATATCTATCTACATGCGAACAAAACATGGTGTATGGGGTTATGGGTGTGAATTTGAAACTGGGGAAGATGAGGAAGGATCTGGTGAAAAGGAAGGGCTGGGCTGTTTTTTCTTGAATGAGTGGTACTGAGATGGTAGTTCTATACGCCTGTTGATACTGTTTAAATCATGAGAGACAAAGGATTCTATTGATAATCTTTGATATTTGGATTTGATGTTGTGGTAATGACAGGTTGGGTCGGAAAGGTTAAAGGCATGGCCGGTTTTTGAGGTATGCTGAAAGATCAAAGATTTGGGATCTTTGTTTATTATATTTCTGTTGTGCTCGGAAATTCTGTTGTAAATGAAGCGGCCAGTCTCACCCACATATTTTGTGTTGCAATCTTGGCAACCTATGGAGTAAATGGCATATGGTTGCTGGTCGGGACGTTTCTTAATATTAGATCTGGTGATGGGGTTCCGGAGTATTTGGCCTATTGAGAGGTGGTTGGTGAAAAAGGTTTTTAAACCAAATTTCTTGAGGGAGTGGGCTATTGATTGATTTTCAAAGGAATAAGGTATAATGCAGGTGTTACGGTTTACTGCGGGCTGAGTGTGTTTGGAAGGGTTGAAACTATGTCTAAGTATGAAGGGAAGTGGATAGCCACTTGCTGTTAGATTACTGATGATGGTTGTCTTTTCTATTTTTTTTTTTTTGAAGGCCATGCCTTTAACCTTTCCGACCCAACCTGTCATTACCACAACATCAAATCCAAATATCAAAGATTATTAATAGAATCCTTTGTCTCTCATGATTTAAACAGTATCAACAGGCGTATAGAACTACCATCTCAGTACCACTCATTCAAGAAAAACCAGCCCAGCCCTTCCTTTTCACCAGATCCTTCCTCATCTTCCCCAGTTTCAAATTCACACCCATAACCCCATACACCATGTTTTGTTCGCATGTAGATAGATATACGCCCTTCAACAGGTAAATGGAATAAAGGGACCAATTGACTATGAATAGAAAACAAACTGAGCTTTGGACAAAGATGAAACAACTGCAGCCTGGCCACGAGAAAACGTGAACTCGTGAATGTGTTTATATTTATTTTATTTTATATTTTATTTTCTATCTTCGTTAGGTGTATATAAATAATATTGTACAACTATATATACTCTTTCTCTCAACTTACAGCTTAGCCTGTGGAAGGATCGATAAGATCCGAAAGCTAGCATAATAAATTTCATGTATAAAGAGACGCAATGCTATCGTTTGTTTTTATTTAATAAATTTATAGCAATTCTTTTGTCTATATTATAATGACTGATCACCTTTGTAAAATAAAAGATCACTTATCCTTTCTAATCCATTTTCTGATGAATAACCACCTCCAGGAGACACCAAGGGCATCTATACTTAGAGCAGCAATCTCCCATGAGATTAAAAAATAAACTGGGAATATAATCTCAATTCTGAAATTCAAGGTAATAAGACCAAATCCAAATAAATAAATAATGTGTGACGTTTCTGTAACAGTGTTGTTACCTAAATGTCACACACTATTTATTTGGATTTGATCTTGTTACCTTGTGTTTATAATCTATAATCAAATTGTGCCTTATCATGACTGACAATAGTGTATTAGCCAATCAATCCCTCCTCACCTCCATCTGCAGGCACTCTGCCAGCCCCACCAGGGCAAACTTGGAGGCAGAGTAGGCCGTGTAGCCATAGAGGCCGAAGACTCCAGCGATGGAAGACACAAACACCACTCGGCCTTCCTGGCGCTCCTTCATCCCTGGCAGGACAGCTCGGGTGGTGTGGACGGCACTGAAGTAGTTGGTGTCCATCATCCTCTGTGTCAGTCAGTTAACTGGGTGATATACAGTCAACACTATTTGCTGAGAAATACATCATGTTGAATTATCTGTACTCCCAATTATTTTATAGAATATGTAATTAAAATAAATGTAAGGTAAACAAACTTATTAGTTACAAGCTGCACATGACTGGTACAGAGCAGGAGTAACAAGCACCGGTTCTGTACTCTCAAGAGAACAACAGTCTTTGATTTTCAGACTTAAGTCTGATCATCTACGTACAATGACTTTCCAGAATGGTTGCAAGGTTTTCCACTATGTACTAAGTGTCAACCTGCAACCTCAAAACACATTAGAGACTGTAATTGGCTCATCCATTGATGAGCTCTACTCTTCCCCGACAGACACCATCAAAGTCTCAAGCTCTACAAGCTTGATACCCTAATATGATTGAGTGGAGATAAGAAGGAAGAAGATTAGTTGCACATATTGAAACTTTATAACCAGAGAAAGGAAGGTTTTACATGATACACAGAGGTGCTGTGATTGGACTGGGTGAGGAAGGGTATTTGAAGACAGTTTTCAAATATAGAGGTGGTGTGGTGCTTATATTCTGTGGTTACACAGCGAAACTTGTGATGTATGGAACACAAGACACTATATTAGGTAAACAACTATGGGTTCGTTACTGATGAGCCAGGCCCTCTTTTCAGTTATTACCTCAGGATGCTAGAAATTTATTTATTATTAAACAAACGTGACAGTGTAGATTTAGGAGTCTTGCTTTTCACCTCAATTACGATCTAATTTAACACCCCATGGAATCCAGATTTTTAGTTGAATTAAATACAAGCTAATAAGAACAAATCTAAATGAATAGTGTGTGACATTTTGGAAACAGCATTGTTTTTTTTTTGCTTATCACTAATACACGTTGTACAGGCCATGATAATCTTGGTGGGTAGAAGTAGGTACTGCTTTTTGTTACCATCATCAGACAAAAGTACTGAATGAGAAAATATATCATAGCATGTTTTAAATTTAATACTAGAGCTCTAGGAAGCAGTCTGGTAGATTAAATTGGCGAAACCACTGGGAGAGTTCACCACTGATGAAACTCCGCCCTTGCCGGTCCCAAACCCGGATGATAAAGGAGGAGGGAGAGCAGTAACAAGCTCACTAAAAAACCTGGGCTCAGCTGGCCCGGCTGTAAGGGCTCCTAATCCAGGAATACAGGAGGAGCAGCGTTTGTACTCCATGTTAGGAACGGCTGCACATGACGTCTGTTCCTCATGTCAGAGGCGGCCATTTCTTTTGGAGCTAAGTCGGCCTGCCACTAAGTAGTGCTCCCAGTCTTAATGACAAAGGCAGACGCATTCTACCTCACCCAGTGTGGAGATAAGAAAGAAGAAGAAGAAGACCACTGATGAGACAAGCACTCCCAATATTTTTCATCACAGTAATACTTTAAAAGAAACATCCGTGCCTTGGTGTTTCCATTTCTTATGTTATTAAATGTATAAACAAGATAGCAGATAAGAAGAAAATAGTTTTCTAAGAACCTGAGAACTTGTAACTATTTAAAACAGGCTGTGATATATTTTCTGATTCAGTACTTTTGTTTGATGATGGTAACAATGCTTTTACAGAGATGTCACACACTATTTATTTATCTGGTCTTATAACCTTGTGTTTATAATCTATGATCCAAATTTTGCCTTATCATTAGTTGAATTAAATAATAGTCAGTTTAAATAAATAAAATAGTCTCTTATTGAGATTTAGAAAATGGTTGAATTGAAGAGGTTATACTGTGCTGTATATTGGATTATAAAATATAAATTTAAAGGAGAGAGAATGCTGAACACAATTTGTTTTACACATTTTTTTTGCTTATCCTAGTACAAGCCATGGTATTCTTGGTGGGTAGAAGTTGGCCACTGCTTTTACTGTAAGTGTACCACATGTCTACACATGTGAAAGGCAGTTCGACTTTGCACTTACAAATTTGCCAGAGCCCCGTTTGGTTACTTGCACTCGCTGGTGGGGTTGGACTTTTGCAAGAAATGGGCCATTGGAGCATTTTTTTTTTGTTGTTTACACATGAAGACTGAAAGGAGCCTGAAATATTGTATTTGGTTTTATAATGGGATATCATCTCTGGGTACAATTGTGATGGTTAACAGGAGGAAGTCTATACCAGCTAGATGTAAAGAAGGGGGTCGGTGGAAGGATGGTCTAAACCATTGGTTTCCGCTAACACCGCTACGACCCGGGTTCGATTCCCACATTGGGCACTTTTTCTAATAAAAAAAAACAAAAATGCTCCAATGGCCCCCGATTCTTGCAAAAGTCCAACCCCACCAGCGAGTGCAAGTAACCAAACGGGGCTCTGGTACATTTGTAAGTGCAAAGTCGAACTGCTTTTCACATGTGTAGACATGTGGTGCACTTACAGTAAAACTAACTACCCACCATGATTATCATGGCCTGTACAACGTGTACTGTTAGATAAAGAAATATGTATTGCATAAATTTTCTTTTATATTTTTACAATAATTTTGAGGGTGTTGTTTAGTTGAATGTGTTGGCATAGTGGGATATCCATCTGTATGGTAAAATTAGCTTGAAACAAATAAGCTTGGAGATTCGACACTATCGTCAAAGTTTTATGGAGACACAGTTACTAAGAATAAAACACCTTCAAATACAGACTAGCCTGTACCACATGTACTAGGGATAAGCAGAAAAAAAAAAGATGAGAAGGATAATCAGAGGAGAGAGAGAGAGCAGTAACTTACAGTAAACTCCTCCACTGGAGTGTCCTCAAACCTGTAGCTGACGGAGACACCAGCACAGTTCACCAATACCAGCACAGGACCCAGCCCACTTTCTGCCTGCCACACAACATTTGGTGGGTTGGTTAACCACTCTTTTTGTTGGTAGAAACTATAAGGTTAAAAATGGAGTTCTCAACCAGGAAAAGTGTAATGATAAGGTTTTGGTAGGTCGTGTTGATACATCACACAGGGCTTGGATTTGGTTGAATATTTTTTCATTAGAGTAAGGATAGTAAAAGTTTTGATTTTTATGGGTAAAAGAAACATATTCATGCTTTTCTTATACAGTAAAACCCCACTAATATGAAGCCGGGATATAGCGAACCTTCCCTTATAACAAACCTAAGACAATTCCTTATGTCAGAACTGTCAACAAACACTGTAATTACTATGAAGTGAAATAGGTGCAAACACATAAAGATATAGGAGAGGCCCCTAATAAATCCAATTGCTTAAAACTGCGTAGTCATCTCTACAAAAGGAAGTAAAATGATGATACTCACTTTTTGAACAACTTCTTTCAGCCTGTTCGTGATCTTTGGTGACATCAACAGAGTAGGTGTGACACTTCTGTCAAACAGCAGTTTGTGACAATCTGTGCCATGGCAGTAGGACATTCCCACCTGCTTGTCCTGGTTCATGTGGCCTTCAATCTCCATCTTGGCCTCCTCCAGCCGCTCCTGGCACCACACAGGGCTCTTTACCTCCCACACTCTCACATAGATATACAGTATATTCATAAACCTGAATTTGGTTCTAGGGGCCCCTATACAGTGTATCAGTTCCTAAGTTTTTTTTTTTTTTTTGCTTATCCCTAGTACACACATAGTACAGGCAATGATAATCATGGTGGGTAGAAGTAGGCGACTGCTTTTTACTGTAAGTGCTCCACATGTCTACACATGTGAAAAGCAGTTAGACTTTGCACTTACAAATGTGCCAGAACCCCGTTTTGGCTACTTGCACTCGCTGGTGGGGTTGGACTTTTGCAAGAATTGGGTGCTATCGGAGCATTTTTTTTTAATCAGTAAAAAGTACCCAATGCGGGAATCGAACCCGGGTCATAGTGGCTGAAAACCAACAGTTTAGACCATCCTTCCACCGACCTCCCCCCCCTTCCTAAGTCACTTCAAGAAATGTTGCCTTACTTAGGGGTACATTAGGACTGACATTACAACAGTCTTTGATTTCCAGGCTTAAGTCTGGTCATCTATAGACAATGACTTTCCAGAATGATTGCAAGGTTTTCCCACTATGTACTAAGTGTCCAACCTGCAACCCCAAAACACATTATTGACAGGTATTAACTCATCCATTGATGAGCTCTACACATCCCCCCAGCAGACACCGTCAACAAGCTCTACAAGCTTGATACCCTGATATGATTGAGATAAGAAAGAAGAAGAGGGCTGAAAGACACTATATGATGTTATAAAGAGATACATCAGCATATGCACCTGGTATAGGAAGAAAATATACAGTTAAACCTGTCGCCCCCTCTTGGGACTCACCAAAATAGGATGCTATAGACAGGTCACTTTTAATGTAAATCGCATTGTACTATGTATTTAAAATCGGGCGCTATAGAGAGGAAGGCGCTATTTAGAGAGGGCGCTATAGACAGGTTTAACTGTACATTGGCACACCTAGAATAACTTGAACAATACAACAGATTAAGAAAAAGGCATCTCCTTATCGTGCAAATGAAGTTGCTAAAGGCTTGCGCCATCTATCGGAATAAATATCAACTATTCTCGTTGATTTTTAATTATTCCAGAATTGGCCAAATACCCATTCTAGATTAATCAAGAAAAGCTAACCACGGACGCGTTTCGGGCTGTTGGCCCTCATCAGCGTGGTGCAAGCTGTACCTCAACGACCAAAAAAAAATTGGTCATTAAGGCATCCTGAAAAATCATGAAACGGGTAGTTAAGGCCAGAATTGCGTGAGAACTCTACACATTGTGAAAAAATAGTACAAATGTAACATTGTACTGGGATAAGGTGCATAAATTAAGAAAAAGGCATCTCCTTACCGTATTGGCCAATTCTGGAATAATTAAAAATCAACGAGAATAGTTGATATTTATTCCGATAGATCGCGCAAGCCATTAGCAACTTTCAGTTGCACGATAAGGAGATGCCTTTTTCTTAATTTATGCACCTTATCCCAGTACAATGTTACATTTGTACTATTTTTTCACAATACAACAAATGTTAAAATTTGAAGAGCTAGATAGAGAAATGGAAGCCATGTAGGCCTCTCAAAGTTTTATTCTTGTTAAAAACACTTTCCTATTGCCCCCCCATGAGAAAAATATTGTGTAAATATTTTATGATTTTAAAGTAGTACCTTCCTTAGAGGACACCTCCAAACAAGACACTTTCCCAATGCATTATTTATTGATTTTAAATATAAAAGATATTCCCGCTAGTGAAAAATTCAGAAAATTGAAGTTAAACAAAAATATATATACAGTAGAACCTCCCTTTAACAGACACCTCTCTACAAAGGGCAGTTTTCATTTACAAAATTACCATTTTTACTATTTAGCAACTTTCCGGTAAGAGGGGACGTCTCCCATAAGAACACTTTGGCTCTGCAATTAGGTGTCCTTTACAGGGAGGTTCTACTGTATATATATATTTAATAAAAATTATTTTAAATTTTAATGTTATTTAACTAGTTTATACTAAAACCATTTGCCAAATGATAAAAAAAGCGATAATAAATAAATAAATATAATAAGCTCATATATTTTAGCTGTAACATATAAAACTCTCCAGTAAGAGGACACCTCTCTAAGGTTCTACTGTAACCCTTGTTGTTATACACATACAGTAGTTAACATGTAGTTAAAACAATTAGATGTTAAAACTTAGATTTATAAGATGTTATAAACACAAGGTAATAAGACCAAATCCAAATAAATAAATAGTGTGTGACGTTTCGGTAACAGCGTTGTTACCGAAACATCACACACTATTTATTTATTTGGATTTGGTCTTATTACCTTGTGTTTACAATCTATAATCCAAATTGTGCCTTATCAAGATGTTATAAAGTTAAACCTGTCTATAGTGCCCCCTCTTGGGACTCACCATAATAGGGTGCTAGAGAGAGGGGGTGCAATAGACAGGTCACTTTTAATGTAAAATGTTTAAAATCGGGTGCTATAGAGAGGAAGGCCTATTTAGAGGGGGCGCTATAGACAGGTTTAACTGTACCCATGTTGCTGTTAGAAAAGAGGGTGTTATAATGTGATTCCAGTGTAGTTTACATATTTCATTTTTTACCTTGTTTTTTGTGATAATAAAGAGAGCAAGGGGGTCGGTGGAAGGATGGTCTAAACCAGGGGTGGCGAACCTTTTTATATTAGAAGGCCAATTTTCATTTTACCATTTTTGAGAAGGCCGCATCCATATATATATATAAATATATGTACGATTTAATTGAAGGGATTTATATACAAAATTAAAATACATAATTTTCTTTTCAATTAAATAGTTTATTTTTTCAAATGACATACAATTAATAAATTCCAAAAAATTTGACATTTAATTTTACAATCCAGATAATTTAATTGGATTTCTGTGGTTGTTTATTGGATGACAAAAAAGAAATATTTGGTTCAATTGACGTGGTACGTAATTTAAGTTGATCTTCCAAATGAACATAACTTATTTGACTTCTTAGGCGGGTTTTAATTTGAGTCATGTATGAAAATGTTGCCTCGCAGCAATATGTATTTCCAAAACATGAAAGAATTCTTCGTGCGTGTTGTTTTAGACGAGGATAAATAACTGCAGTCTTCCATATTTCAATAGGATATTTTTTTGAATCGGATTGTGATTTAAGGATATTATATTCTCCTATCTCAAATAATTCCATTTGATATTCTTTGGGCGCTACGTCGATATCAACAAGGTGTGGTTCGAGTTTAGGTGTGAGAACATTTTTTTCAAAATCTGAAAACCTTTTATTATATTCTTCAATTAATATATCCAGAACAGAAACATACTCATCCAAATTTTGAGGGGAATAATTTTGCTCCATCATAATTTCCGATAACTCTGGGAAATGTTCTTTAGAAATTTCTAATCGACACCTAGTAAAGATTAAAGAATAAAAGTTTTTTTTCGAAAAGCTTGAATTTTTTGCCACATTTCGTATATATTGTGTGTCAACAAGCAACCGACCGGAAATACACGTGACGTTGCAAAATTATCTTAAATTTTGTTTATTTTATTTATTTATCAGAGAAACGGCACCACAGAGATAACAGGCACAAGTTGTATTTGACCACGGACCGCCGTTTTCGCGGAATGCTTACAAATACAACGTGCCAGTTATCGTTGGACCTTCGTGCATTTTATTTATTTATTTTTTTTTCTTTTTATCCTTGCCCGGCGAACGAAAGATGTCTTGTACCAGATCTAACCCTCCCAACGGCTATACCGCAGAGAATCGGACCTCAACAACCCTCCAGAACCGGACCACAAGCCCAGCCCTGGAACGGGCCATGGTGACCATAGCCCACCAGGACAATGTACTGCAACCTACCAATAAATTGAGTTTATATCCCCACTTCAGCCTCATCACATGGTGGAGAGGCAGTGTCGGCCCAGCACCTCAAGCAGTGAACATAAATATCGGCTACGGAGAGACGCCGTGTTTCAACCCGGAGGAGGAAGACATCGAGGACCACGTGGAGGAATTCAAGACGTGGCTGACGGCGAGCAAGGTACCGAAGGGAGACTGGACGAAGGCCCTAGTACGGCGGCTTCCACTTGACGGCCGCGAATTTATCAAGTGCAGGTTTGACCCTTCAGCCGCACTTGAAGACGTCTTGGAAGCACTGAAACTTTGCTACCCAAGGAACGACGGCCGGGCACGTAGTAGGGGTAACGAATTAAAGAAAACGAGACGGCCCCAGTCCACGGAAGATACGGGGAGATATTTGATGAACCTGATTACGGCCCACGCGACGGCAGGCGAGTTTTCGCCGTTTGATTCAAGCAAGGAGGCATTGTGGGCATTGGCTCCAAAAGACTGCCTACTACTGGCAGCCTCGTGGAGCACCACGCGGAACCCAGAAGAGGCCGACTTCCTACAGGCGGCGAAATTCCTCGACGAGGCGGATAAATGGAACAAGGAACGGACGGAGGCAGGTACAACGACGAGTTGGGAAACAACTACGAGGACGGCGGAAGAGTGGGAACAAAAACAAGGACGAAATCCAAGGACCGAAACGCCCATGGAAAAAGCAAGAAGATTTATGCTACCGGACGGGACGCCAAGATGCTTCACTTGTTACCAGACGGGGCACAAACACTGGGATTGCCCGAAAAGGAGGCCACGTGGTAAGTACAATTTTGCCTCTAATCCTGTGGTGGAAGTTTCAAACAGTGTAGAGAGGCGTACCACGTGTATTTTCCGAGGTTACTGGTAACACCAATCGCATAATCTTCAGGGTAAAAGGACAACCAGGGGTTAACGAGAAACAGACATTAAATAAGGTACCAATAGAAAAATCCACTTTAGAAATAGGGGGTACAGCAATGGAAAAATTCCGTTGGACAGTATGACAAATTTCTGTTTAATCACGCATATCAATGAGACACATGTAGGCAAACTGATTTTCGATTCAGGGGCAAATGTTAGCTGCATAGACGAAGGAATAGCCAACGCACTAGGATGTGCTAGAATGCCTTCAAAATTACTTATACGGGGAATAAGTGGGTCAGTAGTCTCGAACACGTGCACATACTTGGAGGTCAACATTGATGGTTTCGACATATGTGGCAGGTTCACCATAATTCCAGGAAACGGGGAAAAGATTATTTTCGGCAGTCGATATTCTAACAAACTATCATTGCAAAATTATGTTTAGAGACGAATCGGTAGAATTGTATAGGCCAAAAATAGGCAGGGACGACCACGTGGTAGAACTAAACGAAGAACGGGAACTCGAGAGGTTAGGCACAATTACGAGCGATCGGAAAAACCCCCAAACAAAAGTACTGCATACTAGACGACCTTGAAATTGCACCACTTTGTAAAACGAGGGTTAAGTTAAAAGGGCCAACAGTAATGGCGGGCATTTTAGAACCCCACCCCGACTGCGTAAGAAGAACGGGGCTACTAATACCATCAGTACACGTTTCCGAAACGGTATCCGAGATATTCATTGATGTCATAAATACTAGGAACGAGCCGGTGCGGTTGGTAGCAAACTCGTGCTTGTTACGATCCGACGGGGAAATAGCGAATGTTTCTTTCCTAAGTGAACAGGTGGGATACAGTACGACGGCCACGTGCAAATACGAACCACAGAAGTTCGATATAAACCCGGAGCTATAGGACAGCGAAAAAATCGACGTACTGGACGTATTGTACAGGTATCGGGAACTTTTCTCAGAAGAGTGGAATAAGGCGGCAGATATCGAACCGTACCACATTAAACTTAAAGCGAACACGGAACCAATTCGACAAAAAGCCTATCGCCGCAGTCCTAAGGAACGTGGTATTATAGAGGAACAGGTTAAAGAAATGTGTGAAAAAGGAGTTATTAGGAAATCAACATCTCCATGGGCGAGCCCGGTCGTTTGGTTAAAAAATCAGACGGATCCTATAGGTTTTGTGTGGACTATAGAAAAGTTAACAACCTAACCGAAAAATTCTCATATCCATTACCGGATATCACCGACTGCCTGGACCGTTTAGCGGGAATGAAGTATTTCTCTCACACGGATTTTGTTAGCGGTTATTGGCAGTGTCCACTGGACGAAACAAGCAAGCCAATTACAGCGTTCACGACAGGTAACGAGTTGTACGAGTTTCAAGTGTTACCCTTTGGTTTAACCGGGGCACCGGGTCATTTCGAAAGAATCATGGATACACTGTTAGCTGAATTGAAATGGTCCGAGTGTATGGTTTATCTAGATGACGTCATCGTGTACGGAAGAGACATACGTGAACACAACGTGCGGTTAACAAATGTTCTAGAATGTTTCCGCGGGGCAGGCTTATCCCTAAAACCATCAAAATGTAGATTCGCCTACCAAAAGTTACCAATTTTGGGACACGTGGTATCGGAAAACGGCGTAGAACCGGCTACTGATAAGATCGAGGCGGTTAAGGAATTTCCGATTCCGAAAAATGTCAAGCAAGTTCGTTCGTTTCTGGGACTTTGCGGCTATTATCGCCGTTTCATAAAAAACTTTTCAAAGATAAGCAAACCGCTGACGTGTTTAACGGAAAAAGATAAGAAATTCGCGATAGGTCCGGCCGAAATAGAAGCTTTCGAAACCTTATAAAAAAAATTGACTGAGGAACCAATTCTAGCACACTTCAACCCAGACGCTAGAATAGAAATACATACGGACGCATCAATCGTGGGATTAGGCGCGGTGCTAATGCAACCGGACAATGACGGGTTTTTGCACCCGATCCACTACTTGTCGAGAACGACATCGAAACACGAGAGTAAATATGGTATCTCAGAACTAGAGTGTTTAGCAATAGTCTGGGCTCTACAAAAGTTACGGCCGTACATCTTCGGGAGAGAATTCAAAGTCGTAACCGACCATAGCGCGTTAACGTGGCTAGCTAACGTACGTGACCCGTGCTCAAGACTTACTAGATGGGGGTTAAAACTCATGGAGCACGACTTTGAAATAGTCCACCGCGCAGGGAGGAAGAACGTTGCACCGGACGCACTCTCACGCAACCCGTTCCACAAAAACGATACGAACGTCGAAGACAACTTCAACGATTTAACGGCATGCACAGTACGGATCGACGAAAACGGACAAAAGGAAGACACGTTTTGCCGCGATATTACCGGGAAACTACCAGACGCTAAAACACGGGACGAATATAAAAAAATAAACGGGATCCTTTATAAAAAGAACCATGCAACACAAGGTAACCAATGGTTGGTCGTAGCACCAAAGCAAAGCGTATCCGAAATAATGAAAACAGCGCACAATATACCCGAGGCAGGACACATGGGGGTAGCGAAGACGGTCCACCGTATTAAGCAACGGTTCTACTGGAAAGGTCTGGAAGAAGACGTGCGGAAATACGTTCGGTCGTGCAAAGTGTGCCAGGCCTTCAAACCACAGAGGTTCAAACCCGCAGCCCCGCTAGAACCGTTACCACCAGCAACAGACATCTGGGAACGAGTGGGAATAGACCACCAAGGTCCTTTCAAAAAATCGGTAGAAGGCTACGAACACATTCTAACGATCGTAGACCATTTTAGTAAATACGCACTCGCAATCCCGGTAAAAGATACAAAGGCGGAAACCACGTGCAACGCACTCTCAGACAATCTGCTCTACGTTTTGGTACTCCGAAATGCATAATATCCGATCAAGGCAAATCTTTCGATTCGAGTACTTTTAGAGACTTTACACGGTTGTACGGGATTAAACATATTATGGCTTCCACGGCACACCTGCAAACAAACGGCTTATGCGAAAAACTCAACGGCATCATAAAAAACGGCATCAGAGTTTTATCTCGAGGACGATCACGCCGAATGGCCGAGATTCGTAAAAACGGCGACTTTTGCGTATAACTCGTCCATTCAGTCGTCGACACAGGTGACACCGCATAAGTTGATATTTGGCGTAGAACCGAGGACGTCCCTAGACGTAGGACTACCAACCGTCGACGAGCCAGTAAAAACTTACGACGAATACGTGACCAACCGCATTTTAGAAAACGAGAGATTAAAGAAAATTGCCGACGAAAACTACCGAGACCGGACAATGATGACGAAGTGTCAGTATGACCTTGCGAACCGTGACCGCTTCCGGAAGTTTGAAGTGGGCGACCTGGTACTACTGGAGTCGTCTCGCAGGAAACCAGGGAAAACGGAGAAATTTCTGCCGAAATACGTAGGACCGTACGTAATAACGGATAGATCAAGGAAACGACATATAGGTTACGACCACAGGACGGACGCAACGAAAATAGTAGGCGCCAGAGCACGTTAGCGCACGTGTCGAGACTTAAGGAATTTCTAGAAAGATAACGGCGACTCGAGGGACCGAGTCTAAGATAAGAGGGGGGGTGGTGTTGTGTGTCAACAAGCAACCGACCGGAAATACACGTGACGTTGCAAAATTATCTTAAATTTTGTTTATTTTATTTATTTATCAGAGAAACGGCACCACAGAGATAACAGGCACAAGTTGTATTTGACCACGGACCGCCGTTTTCGCGGAATGCTTACAAATACAACGTGCCAGTTATCGTTGGACCTTCGTGCATTTTATTTATTTATTATTTTTTCTTTTTATCCTTGCCCGGCGAACGAAAGATGTCTTGTACCAGATCTAACCCTCCCAACGGCTATACCGCAGAGAATCGGACCTCAACAACCCTCCAGAACCGGACCACAAGCCCAGCCCTGGAACGGGCCATGGTGACCATAGCCCACCAGGACAATGTACTGCAACCTACCAATAAATTGAGTTTTATATCCCCACTTCAGCCTCATATTTAGTTTTCCCTGCAAGTTTAAATTCAATTCATTTTGCTTCATTGTCATGTCACATAAAAAGGCAGCATTTCTACAAAATTCTTTATCTGATAAATCGCGATATTTCTTTTGTTCTTCAAAATATTTAATCATTTGTTGATGCAGGGTGAATATTTTTAGCAAAACTTGTCCTCTTGATAACCAACGTATTTTGCTATGATATGGTAAGTCTCCATTGAATGTGTCATTATCTGACATTATTATATCCCGAAATTGACGATGACGCATTGAATTTGATCGAATAAAATTTACACAATACCAATAATTTTTTCTAAAGTATCGTTCAAACTAGCCGACTTAGCACATAGGTTTTGTTGGTGCAAAATACAATGAAAAGAAATCAAGTTTTCTAAATTAGCATATTCTTTTTTTAATAACGAAATGAAACCTTCTCGCTTTCCTACCATGGCTGGTGCACCATCGGTACACACACTTACTAAATTATTTATATTTAACCCTGTTTCGCAAATTTTTATTTTGAAGTTCTCCAAGATGTCTATTCCTCGTGTCCTGCCTGAAAGTGTTCCTAATGCAAGCAACTCTTCAAAACATCAAAAATACTCAGTAATAGCTCGAATAAAAAATATAACCTGTGCTGAATCGGTATTGTCTGTGGATTCATCCAATGCTATGGAGAAATATATATTTTCTTCTTTAATAATCTTGTTTGCAGAACTGTTGTTTAAATTTGTTGCTAATTCGTGTTGTTGTTCGGTGATGGTTCCTCTTGAAAGAGGTAATTGTTTGTATTTATTTACTGTTTCTGGATGTAAGCATTTGACCACTTCCACAATACATTCTTTTATCATTTCAACGTCGCTAAATGATTTTCCCCGTTTTCAAAGAATGTACGCTACTTTGTATGTTGCTTCCGTGGAATTATTATTTTGTTGAAAGAACACATATTGAAAGTTTGTTCCCATTCTTCATTAAATAATCGGATTCTTGTCCTTTAGAGTCTTTTTTTTTGGTTTTTTAGACATGATTCTAAAATTAAAAGATATATGAAAATTTATACATAAAAAGACCATGCCACACATAAATTGTATTTTGAAAATACGGGAGAAATGGACTGAAATCAAAATCCACATTTTTTTTACATAAGTTTACTTTCACAGAAAATTAATTATATTAATAATTGTTCAACTGATAAATATTTTTAAATTATGCAATGATTATTAAAATTTAAAATTAATTTACCTGTATTTTACTACAATAAAATAGAAAACATTGTTCGATGTTTGTAATATGTATTATCTTACAACTTACCTTATTCAAAAAATAAACAACCATTTAGTAAATGATAAAGCACAATTTGGATAATAGATTATAATAAAAGAAAATAAGACCTAATCCAAATAATTTATTAGTGTGTTTTGTCTGATGATGGTGACAATGTTGTTGCCGAAACGTCACACACTAATAAATTATTTGGATTAGGTCTTATTTTCTTTTATTATAACCATTTAGTAAAGTTGATACAGTTACACACCGGCAATTACGTTGCCTCGACGTTACGTTTAGTTTTAGTACTAGTGTTGACCGCAAATCGGCGCTGCCGATATAGTGGTATAGTTATGTACTTCATTTTTAGCACGGCACTTGAATTACTTTTAGAAATTTAAATACTTGCATTTACTATATTATATAATATATGACTTTCGTATTAGATATTTTCAATAAAATAATGAAAGTAATTTAAAACTGCGAAACAAAAATTATAATTTTGAATTTATGAAAAGGCCACAACTTGGGCAAGAAAAGGCCACATGCGGCCTTAAGGCCGCACGTTCGCCACCCCTGGTCTAAACTGTTGGTTTTCGACTGTTACGACCCGGGTTCGATCCCCGTATTTGGCACTTTTTTCTGCTAAAAAAAAAATGCTCCAATGGCCCCCTATTCTTGCAAAAGTCCAACCCCACCAGCGAGTGCAAGTAACCAAACAGGGCTCTGGTACATTTGTAAATGCAAAGTCGAATTGCTTTTCACATGTGTAGAAATTTGGTGCACTTACAGGAGAAGCAGTCGTTATTTCTACCCACCATGATTATCATGGCCTGTACCATGTGTACTAGAGATAAGCAAAAAAAAAAGAGAATACATTTTTGTCACAGGAGAGTAATAAGGCACAATTTGGATTATAGATTGTAAACACAAGGTGAAAAGACCAAATCCAAATAAATAAATAGTGTGTGACATTTCGGTAACAGCGTTGTTACATCACACACTATTTATTTATTTGGATTTGGTCTTTTCACCTTGTGGTCACAGGAGTGATACATTTATAAATTTTATTGCCATCTATCGTTAAAATTATGTACAGATAAATTTACTGGCAATGTGTTTCTTTTAAATAATATCATCAAATATTATCTCTACAGACCTTACTGCAATGATATATGTGTTTGAATGAGAGGGCTTGGCTCATCTGCAGTGAACCCTCTCGGTGATTTCACCAAATTAATCTCTAGACCACTCTACTATTGTATTGGACTGGGATAGACCCTGTATTAGAGATAAATTTCTAACTTGGTTCTGTTTAGGAAGAGAGTTACCTTATTCCTGGCAATGATGGTGACATTGGCTCCTTTCTTGGCAGCTTCAACTGCCAGGGATTTGCCGATACCACTTGAGCCTCCAGTGATCTGTCACATGTTGACATTAGCTGTAGAATATGGCTGTCTCTAATTATAAGGTACAGTTGGGATTGTAGATCTATAGAAGGTAATATAACACCTAATTCAAATAAATAGTGGGTGATATTTATTCAGTACTTTTGTCTGATGATGATGATAAAAATTAAGATAAAAAGGCATTTCCTGATTGTGGAACTAAAAGTTGCTGATGGCTTGCGCCATCTATCGGAATAAACATCAACTAATCGTTGATTTTTAATTATTCCAGAATTGGCCAAATACCGTTTCTTGATTAACCAAGAAAATCTAACCACGTACATGTTTCGGGCTGCTGGCCCTCGACAGTGTGGTGCAAGCTGTACCTCAATGACCAACAGAGCTGATCTTTGGGGCATCTTGAAAAAAAACCATGAAACAGGTATTTAGGCCGGAAGGGCGATGATAACAATGCTGTTACCGAAATGTCACACACTATTTATTCTATGGTGCCAGCTAAACAAGGAGGTGTACCCCCCCCATTATTGCCATGTGTGTACTACTGTATAATACACATTTGGTTTTAATTAAATGTGATAACTCATTAACACACACTAGTCCAACCTCACCAGTGAGTGCAAGTAACCAAACTGGGCTTTGACACATTTGTAAGTGCAAAGTTGAACTGTTTTTCACATGTATAGACATGTGGTGCACTTCCAGTAAAAGCAGTCGCCAACTTCTACCCACCATGATTATCATGGCCTGTACCATGTGTACTAGGGTTAAGCAAAAAAAAAAAAGACAAACTCATTAACATAACATGAACTCAACATATATTTTCTATGTTAGAGAGAGAGATCAAAAACTATCAGTTACACTTTTTTTTTTTTACTTATCCTTTTAGTCTAAATTAGACAAGATCTTGGAGGTCGTGCTCGTAAAGAAGCTCAAGAACTTTTCTTGGTTCTCTGTACAGGGATCTTTTGTCCTTTCCAATGCAATTTAGTAAATGTTGGGGAGTGGCCTCTTCGGTTTTGCACCTAGTGCACATGGGGAAGCTTTTGGCTCCCACTAAATACCTGGTTACACTAAATACAACTAACACTATTGGCTACATACACAATGAGGTGGGCTTTAAAGACAAAGATTCCAAAATGATCAAAAGTAGCCTGATTAGAGAGAGATATTTATAACTCAGGTTCCTGGAATACTGAACAACAACTACTCGGGACCATTTAGAATTTGTAGGCACCAATTTACAAGTCATTTAAAGATTATTTCATCAGATTAATAAAATTATATGGTTCAATACAATATTGCAGGACCGGGGGTCTGTGGCCTAAACCATTGGTTCAACTGCTCTGACCCAGGATTGAATCCACATTGGGCATTTTCTAATTTTAAAAAATGCTCCAATGGCCCTCATTTCTTGCAAAGTCCAACCCCACCAGCGAGTGCAAGTAGCCAAACAGGGCTCTGGCACATTTGTAAGTGTAAAAGTTGAACTGCTTTTCACATGTGTAGACATGTGTTACACTTACAGTAAAAGCAGTCGCCAACTTCTACCCACCATGATTATCATGGCCTATACTACGTGTACTAGTGGTAATAATAATAATAAATAACTCAGCCATTGCCGGTCCCAAGCCCGGATGTAAAAGGAGGAGGGGGAGAAGTAACAAGTTCGTTAAAAGACCAGGGTTTAGTTGGCCCAACTGATAGCACCCTGTAAGGGCTCCTATCCTTGGGTTCCTATCCTTGGGTTACAGGATAATCAGCAGCGTCTGTTCTCCATGTTAGGAGCGGCTGCACAAGGCGTCTGTTTCTCATGTAAGAGGCGGCCATTTAATACCAGGTCAAAGTCCAAGTTACACCTCTCTGTAGGTGACCTTGGGGAAATGCTGGATAAAACCAAGCGCTATAACGTAACTGGCATATAACCTATATGGAGTTGTGAGGATAAGTGAAAAAAAAATTAATTAAAAAAGCATGCAGCATCTATTTTAGGGTGATATTAAACAATAGTGTCCAGAACTTTGTAATATGTAAGTTAAATTGGAATTTTAGACTTATAGCGTGTCACCGGTGTGTGTGTGGATGCAGATAAATAATAATAATAAAATACCATGATATGTTTGCCTTTTATACAATAATTTGATTTCGATTTGAGCCTACATTTAAAAACTATGATACAGGCTATTATTACTAAACTCGCAATTATAATAGACATATTTTAAATGTGCAAAAATAAAGTTAAATGAACAACAAATCTTTCAACATGAAATTTGTTTACCAAAACATAGGTTTATCAACCTCGGTAGTTAATTTTTAAGCTCTATGAATAAATAATTATGAAATTGAAAGGAAATCGATGAAATTAATTAGAATTATGATACATTTAAATTTGAAAATGATATAAAAATACATTTTCAAATTATATTATTATAAATTTTATAATGTATATTTTAATTTTCTAAAAAAAAACATATTTTTAAAATCATCATCCGCATTTGTTTTCATTTGTTCGATAAGCGTGAGTGGTTTTAATTTAGAGTTCTTAGTAGTGTATACAATATTTTTTAAATTTTTATCTTAACATATATATTTTGTAAAACATGTCTAGTACAAACATGGAACTCGACGTATGGCCCGGGGATTGGGGACTGCCGAGCGTGGATATATTTTCCCTGCAAATAATGGTAAATATATATTTTTTTACATCCCTCTCAAGTAAAATATTGATAATTATATAAATATACTAGCGGATGTGTACCCGGCTTCGCCCGGGTTTTACCCGAGTGAAAGTTTGCCTAACGAATATTATATATTATGAAGTATAATAAACAATGTTAAAGATTAGTTTTAATTATTAATCAAGATTGTGTGTGAATATGTGAGAAAGATGTAATATCGTTGTTGTTTTCTTGGCCGACTGTTTTACATATGGTGTTATCTTAAAATTGCTTGCTTTGAATATTTTTTTAGATTGAGTTGAATGAATTGCTGAATTTTTTTTTTTGTATTTATATATAAATAAAATTAACTCTGTTGATTTTTTTTTTGTATTTAATCGATAACAGCGAAGTTACGCATGTTAAAGTTAGGAAAAATATTTTGATGTTAAGCAAAACCTGCTCCATCTCGTTTTACATAAATGTTGAAAATTTGGTCGAAATTGATGCATTGTAACGAAAGTTTTTAGCGAACACCACTTATGAAATTTGCATTTTATTAATATAGATATGATTTTTTGACTAAGGCTACTTTTTCTTAATTAAAATGTGTAGTTCTCTATTGAAACTTATTTCAATAATTCCTGAAATAAACAATCTGTTTATGGACTTTATGTAGATGGAGTGGGCCACAATTCAGTTACACAACCAGACATTACTTTTACATTATATGACCCTAATATTTTCAAAGTTAAAAAAAAAAGCAGTGATTATTCCCCTGGTGTCTCTTAAATGTATTCACACCTGATAACGAGTGAAATGCTTAAATGGTTGGCCAGGGTTTTGACCATTTTTCCAGAAATAAAAAAAATCAACAGCCTGTCTATTATTTCTGCTATGGTAGCCAGTTGACCATCAGTAACAACAACTTGCACAATCAGTAGGTGCATTTTAAAAATAAATATCCTTGAAGAAAGAAAAAATTATAAAGTTGAAATAACTTTTCATTTAGATTGTGGTAGCCTTGGAGGCAAATAGCACATTCACTTCCTTATTGAAATATCACATGGATACACCTCATCATCAATAGAATTTATATAAGCATACTTTTTTTATATATTGTAGCGTTGTTGGTTGACAAACTTCCGTGGGTACAAAGGATCTTTAGGAATTTTTTTAAGCCTAATCGATAAAATAATTACAGATGAGTGCAAAAATAAAACAACAATAAAGAAAACAGCAGTTACAAACTCACCAACTGCAGCACAATGAAGGAAAACAGGAGCAGAACAGGAGACAGAAGTTCGTAGAACCTTCTAGAATCTTCCAGGAGGTACACCGGCGTCGGCGGTAAGCAGCAGTCCAACCTCTTGAGACAGCAGTTTGCTTGGAGTCCACCACGTAGCTTCGTTCTTCTTCCACTTCTCTTTCTTCTTCCCCGGCATGAGTTACTCATCCCTATATATACTGGAGTAAATATTTCCAGAACGGTCATGGTTGGTCAGCCATTCAGAAAGCCGCCAGCACTAAGCCTTGCACAATCACTTTATATTGGCCAATCAGTTGTTCTCCGATTTTTCTACATTATTCTTGAACACTCTGAAACATTCTATTCGGGAATGCGTGCTTTCCTATGTAATCCTTATGCAAATATGGGGAAAACTACATAATCTAGTTGGATGATATAAGGCAATATTCTCAAAGGACATCAGATAAGAAAAACTATCCTCCCAAAAAATACCTCTACATTTGCCTCCGTTGAATGACAGAAACTACAGCCAATATGGATTCATGCTTGTAAAAGCTAAGCACGAAACTCAAGAGTTGATTGCATTGACATATTGTCGAGTATTTCTCCCTAGAACCCATTGTTGAATCCATATTGGCTGTAGTTTCTAGTCATTCAACCGAGGCAAATGTAGAAGTATTTTTGGGAAGATAGAGTTTTTCTTATCTGATGTCCTTTGAGAATATAGCCTTATATCATCCAACTAGATTACGTAGTTTTCCTCAAATTTGCATAATGTTTCCATACTGTTTTGTTGTTTATAAACCTCATTAAGTTTATACTCCTAGCTTGAGATAGACTTTTGTTATCTATTTCCTAGGTGTGTGTATAACTTCATCAAGTTTTGAATGTGGCAAACATCTCTGCTGGATCTTACATTTATAATTGAGTTTGATCACTTTTTGTACATAGATTTCAGTTAATTCATTTGTTCAGGTGCAATGATGTTTTGAAAATTGCCATTTGTATCATTTGGGAAAATTATTAAGGAATATTGGTGCTGTGTACAAAATCTTCTTCTTCTTTCTTATCTCCACTCAATCACACTAAGTTATCAAGCTTGTAAAGCTTGAGATTTTTGATGGTGTCTGCCGGGGAAGAGTAGAGCTCATCAATGGATGAGTCAATACAGTCAATAATATGTCTTGGGGTTGCAGGCTGAGAATTGCACTGTGTACAAAATTATTTCTGATTATTGTCAGAGACCCCATGTCATACCCATGATGTCAGAAAGTAATGTGATCACACAGCTGGTGGTACATTTCGAGCTATTTTGACTTCTTCACATTTGAATTTTGCATCAACAGCTTTATTTAAAAATTGTGAGCCATAAATTGTCTACATAATCTATATGTATATAAACCCATTTTCTCTTTTTCGCTTCATCCAGGGATGTATAGGTACAATTAGCATTCGCCTACTTCTACCCACCATGATTATCATGGCCTGTAATCACATGTACTAGGAATAAGCAAAAAAAAAATTGGTACAATTTGAGGATTTATTTCATTTCTAACACACCCAATCTTCTGCCTGTAATATCCTTGTGAATTCCAACCTATAGGCCTCATCATCGAATGCCAAGCCGAATATTCATGGCGAGAAGATTATGCTGTGTATTTGGTGGGACCAACTAGGAGTGGTATATTATGAGCTGCTACAACCGCATGAAAGGATCATAGGGGAGGTGGACTGAAGACAATTGATGCATTTGAGCCGAGCTTTGCAAGAAAAATGGCTGCAATATACCAATAGACACGACAAAGTTATTTTGAAACATGATAATTCTCGCCCACATGCTGCAGCACCCGTTAAAACATACTTAGAAACATTCAAATGGGAAGTCCTACCCTACCTGCCATATAGCCCAGACATTGCTCCTTCCGATTATTATCTCTTCCAATCAATGCAACATGGCCTGGCTGACTAGCACTTCTCCAATTACGATGAAGTTAAAAAATGGATCAATGAATGGATAGCAGCCAAAGAGCCTGCCTTTTTTAGCGATGGAATCCATCAATTTCCAGAAAGATGGGAAAGTAGTGGCTAGTGACAGACAATACTTGGAACATTGAATCTCTAACTAATTTTTCACGATAAAGCTTCAATTTTTGGGGGAAAAAAACACACAAACCTATTTATACTCCAAATATAATTTTTGTTTTTTCCACAGTAAGTTGGCCATACTGAACGGGTTTCTGATCTTTTTTGGCAGAAACTGACATAATTTCCCCACTCATTTATTTAAACCTACACGTTAATGAAATATTGAAATATTCTAATATAATCATTGTGGCGTCATTATATGGTTATTGTTATATAAAAAAAGGAAAATATTTATAAATTTAAAAATAACTAAAATATTTCCATGTTGGAAATTAAAAATAAAATAATTTATAGATAAAAAATATATAAAAAATAAAAAGATTTTATTTAAATCCACTAAAAAGGAAAAAATATTGTATCTTCTGTCATTGAGCAATTAGATGTATCTGAGTGAAAATAAAAGCGGCGGGGGACAATCATCATTTTGAACCTAATGTGATTTAATATGTAGCAACTGATTAGTTTTTTTTTTTGCTTATCCCTAGTACACATGGTACAGACCATGATAATCATGGTGGGTAGTTGGCGACTGCTTTTTACTGTAAGCGCACCACATGTCTACACATGTGAAAGCAGTTCGACTTTGCACTTACAAATGTGCCAGAGCCCCGTTTGGTTACTTGCACTCGCTGGTGGGGTTGGACTTTTGCAAGAATTGGGGGGCCATTGGAGCATTTTTTTTTTAAACATAAAAAGTGTCCAATGCGGGAATATGATTGTCCCCCGCTGCTTTTATTTTCACTCAGATCCATCTAATTGCTCAATGACAGAAGATAAAATATTTTATTTTTTCCTTTTTAGTGCATTTAATTAAAATATATTTTTTTAAATGTATTTTTATCAATTAATTATTTAGTTAGTTTTTAGTCATGAATTTACAAAACTTAGAATAAAAGTTCACTGGGGGATTAGGCCTTATGATAATCATGGTGGGTAGAAGTAGGCGACTGCTTTTACTGTAAGTGTCTACACATGTGAAAAGCAGTTCGACTTCGCATTTACAAATGTGCCAGAGCCCCGTTTGGTTACTTGCACTCGCTGGTGGGGTTGGACTTTTACAAGAATCGGGGGCCATTGGAGCATTTTATTTTTTAAATCAGAAAAAAAGTGCCCAATACGGGAATGGAACTCTGGTTGTTGCATTCGAAAACCAAAAGGTTAGACCATCCTTCCACCTTGAATTATGGGGGTCGGTGGAAGGATGGTCTCGATCAAAATTCATATTTATTTGATAATGCGCCATTTCTTTTAAGAAATCCAATTATTCTCGATTCCCTACTGCCTTTATTGCAATGATAAAATAATGGGTGGGCCTGGCTCATCAGGGGTGAGCCCTCCCAGCGGTTGGGCCAGTTTAATCTACCATACTGTATTTTACATGAACTAGGTGTTGTGGGTTACAACAAAGCGGCATGGAAACTAGCGACCTGCCAACCATTTTAATAATACATAATAAAGATAAGGCATAATTTGGATTATAGGTTATAAACACAAGGTAATAAGACCAAATCCAAATAAATGGTGTGTAACAACGCTGTTACCGAAATGTCACAAACTATTTATTTATTTGGTCTTATTACCTTGTGAACACACAATAAAGAAAGCATACATTGCTTCCTCGAGCAAGTTGTCACAGTAGTCAGGACAAGATGTCATTCAAGTTGAGATAAACAAATATTTATTGAAGATAAGTTAATTACACAGCCAAGCTCTTATTTACAACAATGATTGTAATATAAAATATACGACAATAACACACACCATCTATACATTATATATGTATATATAAAATATTAGAAAATAAGACCTAATCCAAATAATTTAATAGTGGGTGACAGTGTTTTGGTAACAATGTTAACAATCCTGTTACCGAAACACTGTCACACACTATTAAATTATTTGGATCAGGTCTTATTTTCTTGTATCTATATAATCCAAATTGTGCTTCATCACTGTATATATAAACAATAAAGCACAATTTTGTTTAACACCAAATAAAATAAACTCTCTACAGTCCTTATTGCAATGAAACATATTGGAAGGTTCATCAGAGGGGATCCCTCGTGTCAATTTAATCCACAAGACAGAGCTCTGTATTGGGACATTCTGCTCCACCATTGTAGGGTGAATGCTTGGTTGTGGTATTCAAGACATAAACTTAGAAGACAGAATTACATATAAATGTTTGCATTGAACTAAGCTCTTTCAAAAACAATAAAGACAAGGGCAGTTTGGCATAACTTTATCATTAGACACCATCTATAATTAAGAAATTAAACAATAAACCCCATAATTTCAAGAATCAGAACAGGACATTTTTAAAGGAATGAACCCAGACATGACTAGATCCTACAGGAACACACTGCAATAACTGTTACAACACCCAACTTACTCCGGACCATATAAGCCCGGCCATCCTTGCAGCCCTCTATATAGCAGACATCAATCCAGAAGAGGACATCCATACGGATAAGGCACCTCAGTTGGCCGGTATTGTGATCAGGATGCATGGACCGATCTGATCTGCTCCATGGACAAGACACCACCAACAATAAACCCCAAAATGTTTCTTTTAACACCAAATAAAACCAACAATCTACTGTCCTTACACAGCGATGAGATGTTTTCAATTTGGTGCTAAAAGAAACATTTGTGCATTATTATTTAAAAACTTATATAGTGATTGTAAAAAGGTACATTCAGCAGCAATGTTGCCAATTTGATTCGGTGATAGACTATTTATTCAGTGATATTTTCACAGACATTTCCCCCTTCCTAGATACTTTTGCTGAGCCAAGTCACACAGGACCCTGGTAGGAATTATTCTAAGCTTGTGGATGAGGATTCTCCTCTGGAGGCTGGGGAATGATGGATGTATGACTTCTCACTTGGATAGTTTCTGTGTCTCCTTGTATGGTCCATACAGTACAACAACAATAGCCTTTATTGGGCACATGTGCCATACAGGATATGGTCCATACAGTACAACAACAATAGCCTTTATTGGGCACATGTGCCATACAGGATATGGTCCATACAGTACAACAACAACAATTGGGCACATGTGCCATACAGGATATGGTCCATACAGTACAACAACAATAGCCTTTATTGGGCACATGTGCTATACAGGATATGGTCCATACAGTAACTTTATGATCTTTCACACTGGTATAAAGTTCAGCACAGTTTGTGTTTGGAATTGTATCAACATTTTTCTATTTCTTGGGCTGTCAAAGTTTGTGCCAGCTGCTTAGCTTCTTCAACTCTTGTTGCAATTCTTGGAGATCTTTTTATTTGGCTTCAGGAATAGAGTATCTACAGACATTTCAGCTTCCTGTCCATGGACCAGTTTGAATGAGGTGAAACCTGTTGTACCTATCCTCTGATTGACCATGTGACTTAGGATAACATCTTAGTATTTCTGTTTGCTCTCACTGCCAGCTAATGTTTTGTTGAGTCTCTCAGTTAGGTCATTTGTCCTGGAAGAATACTGGTTAATAGAAGTTCTGTTGTAATTGTAATAGCTGTGGTTGGTCAATGATGGTTTCTCTGGAGGCAATATGCTTCAGGACAAAATCTTCCATCAAAAATTTGGATACAGTAGAACCTCCCTTTAGCGGACACCTCTTTATAAAGGAAGTTTTCATTTGAAAAATGACCATTTTCATTATTTAGTAACTCTCCAGTAAGAGGACACCTCTTCCCTAAAGGACACTTTGGCTCTGCAATTAGGTGTTGTCCTTTACAGGGAGTTTGTTCTACTGTACTTCTTTTGCTTCCCCTGGAAGCAAGAACTAAGTAATCATAGATCTGGTTAAATAGATGGTAGTATCACTATCATCCAATTTGTCTGTTTCTTTCTTTGATATTGTGCAACAACATAGCTTCATGTCTTTGGTAAGTAGGATCAAAAGTATTTGCTTTAAATCTCTTATAGGTCTTTGAAAGTCCAAAATGACTTTCTGTAGGAGCATCATTTAAAATGTTTAGCAGTTCTAAGTGCTTGGGAATAATCAAAAGGAATGGGTGGTTTACTAGGGAAATGAAGTATTTTGTACACGGTCACAATATCTGTGGAGCATTTTCAAACAGCATATTTTTGCTTCAAGTGTAGCAGGTGATTTATAAAATCTCATGCACTTTAGAAGTAAATTAAAAAATATGTTTAAATGGTTGCTTTCACATTTTGAACTAACCAAGTTTAAAGATCAGTTAGGCAGGAATATTGAGTTACCAAACCAAGCCCTTAATCAGTTTATTCCAATGTCACTGCAGAAATGTCATAGTTATATTGGTTCTTACCTATAGCGGTAATCACCATATTGCTATACAAATAACTTGCGCACTTTAAAAACTTTTAAAATTAATTATAAGATTGTATTAAAATTTTGACATGTTAGTACAGTAGAACCTCCCTTTAGCAGACACCCCGCTAGCAGACACCTCTCCACAAAGGACAGTTTTCATTTACAAAATTACCATTTTTACTATTTAACAACTCTCTGGTAAGAGGACACCTCTCCCTAAAGCATACTTTGGCTCTGCAACTAGGTGTCCTTTACAGGGAGTTTGTTCTACTGTAGTAACATAAGTGAGGTCGGTGGTTCACACTGTCCATTTTCAGCAGTCACAACCTGGGATCAATTATGCTTTATTTATTTCTTACATGTATATATACACAAGTTCATAGTGAGTGATGTTTCGGTAACAGCATTGTTACCATCATCAGAAAAAATGTACTGAATGTTTTTTGTCTGATGATGATAACATCACTGTTATCGAAGCGTCACACACAATTTATTTATTTGTATTTAGTCTTACTGTGTTTCTAATCTATCTAATCCAAATTGTAACTTATCACCTTTCATGTATATCTCAAACTATATTTACAATAAAAATGTGAAAAGCAGTTCGACTTTTGCAGTTACAAATGTGCCAGAGCCCCATTTGGTTACTTGCACTCGCTGGTGGGGTTGGACTTTTGCAAGAATCGGGGGCCATTGGAGCATTTTTTTTTTTTTTTAAATCAGAAAAAAGTGCCCAATGCGGGAATTGAACCTAGGTCGTATCGGTCGAAAACCACCGACCTCCGCATTTTTGACACTAATTCTTGCATGTGTAGAATCTAGATTTGACAGCCAGTCTAGAATTATGCTAGTTAAATTTGTAAAAGAGAGAAAAGCCAAGCTGGCAGTGGAGTGTTGAGCACACTGTGTTTAAGATAAACTTTCCAGTTGGTCTACACTAGACACTGCGTAACTGCATTCCTTCCAACACAACAGGTTAGATCAGTACGCTGTCAATTTTTGACACTTTTTTTTTTTTGCTTATCTCTAGTACACGTGGTACAGGCCATGATAATCATGGTGGGTAGAAGTTGGCAACTGCTTTTACAGTAAGTGCACCACATGTCTATACATCTGAAAAGCAGTTCAACTTTGCACTTACAAATGTGCCAGATCCCCGTTTGGTTACTTGCACTCCCTTGTGGGGTTGAACTTTTGCAAGAATCAAGGGCCATTGGAGCATTTTTTTTTTTAATCAGAAAAAAGTGCCCAATGCAGGAATTGAACCCAGAACCCAGATTGAAAACCAACAGTTTATACCATACTTCTAACAACCCCTGCATGTGTAGAATTACAGTAAAAGCAGTTGTAAATCTCTTAGCACCATGATTAGCATGGCTACCTGGACCATGTTGTTCTTGGATAAATAAACATTTAAAAAAAACTAACTTCAACAAAGTACATAGCTATGTTCTTGTGTGAAGCAATTGTTCTTTGCAAATGATAAAGCCCAAGGGCATTAGTGTGTGACGTTTCGGCAAAAACATTGTCACCATCATCAGACAAAAGAATAAATGAGACAAAATATTACAGCAAGTTCTTATATTTTTTCTCATTTATTCTTTTGTCTGATGATGGTGACAATGTTGTTGCAGAAACATCACACATTAATAAATTATTCATTATGTTCTATGCAAATGTTTATTAATCTTGAGAGAATTTTTGCCTTCATTAAGTTTAATGATCTGGAGCATTATACAAAAGATTAATTGACTCCAACAATTTTTTCTTTTAAACAGTGAAAAATACATACTTAGTAAGTTCTCAAGTTTGTTCCCCAAACAAAGATGTAGTATATACAGTAGTTGCAGAGCCAAAGTCCTCTTACCAGAGAGAGCAACTTAAATGGCAAAAATTGGTAATTTTTCTGATGAAAACCTTCCTTTGTAGTGTCCTCTATCGGGAGTGGCCTCTCATGGAGGTTCTAGTGTATTACAATAACCTTTTTCATCCATTTTATTTTTAAAATATATCTTTGGCACGAGGAAGAGCTTTACAAACTCACAAGCTTCTCACATATGTATTTACTGTATTAAAAGAAACATGTTGCACTTAGACATCCAGAATTTCATCTTCTATTTTTCCACACTCCTTCTCTTCTTTATTCTAAAACATACATTTTTACATATTATTGTGATGTTCAATGTTTGCATAAATTTATAATATTTATCCATATAATTTCTTTATTTTTTCATTTTGTTTATAAGATAATAAGTTTGGTTCCCTTATAATCATTTCTTGAACTGGACCGCCTCTGATGAATTCACAATAATACTGAATGCATTTACAATTCACATCAAATATTGAATACATTTACAGTTCACAGCAAACACACTGAATACATTTACAATTCACAACAAATATAAATACAATTATGATTCTCAATGGGGGTTAGTGTGGACAAATGGTATAAACAGTCAATTTTCTACAGCTATTGAATCCTGCATTGGGATCTTTTTTTCTGAATACAAATTGCTCCAATGGTCCCAGCATCTGGCAAAATACTAACCCCAATGGTTAGACACAACAATTCACAGCAATTACTGAATATGCTTACGATTCACAACAAATACACTGACTGCATTTACGATTTACAACAAATACTGGATACACTTACAAAGATTCACAACAAATACTGAATACAAAGTTCACAGCCAATACTCAGACTGGGTATGGTATTTTTCAAAGCAGTCCCCGATGCAGAGAGAGACAGAGCATTGTTTACATTCAAAATGGGTCTCCTTCCTGGCAGCTTTCCCAGTCTGATGGCGGCTGCAGTCCAGGCACACCTTGCAGTTCCTCCACACCACACTGCCTTCCTTGATTATGATCTTTTGAGGGAAATGGCGCCCAAGTAGCCTTTCTATCTCCACCTTGTCACCGGAGTCAACTCTGGCATCCACAAGTCCTTCAATTGCTTCCTTGAGCAAGCTTTCCCCAACAGCCATATAGAATTCCTTCAGGTTCATTCTGCTGGCAGGATTTGCCTTGTTATAAATCAGGTTGCCATTCACAAAGCACAATCCAAAGAGATGGAAAAATAATTTCTTCCACCATTTGAGAGTCTTCCTGGTGAAAGAATAATAGGCCATGATTTGGTCGCTACGGCTGACTCCACCTTTCCACTTGTTGTAGTCAACAAAGACATCAGGCTTTCTTTGGTCACCTCTGGATCTCAGCAGCTTGCCCTCATGGAGGGTCGAGAGCAGGACAAAGTTTCTCGATTCCTTCCATTTCAGCAGCAGCAAATGTTTTCTCCTCCTCATTATCATCTCACCCCGATTTAGTTTTTTGGCATAAAATAATTTTGGCAGAATTTTCCTTGAGGGTCTGACCAAGCCCACTGCTAGGGTTTTATTCTTCCAGAGCCTGTCAAAAACTTCCGGAGATGAAAACCACTGGTTATTAAAGTAAATGACATAGCCCTGGTCATAAAACTTGCCCGCCAGGCTGTCTACAATTTTGAGTGCATAGTCAGTGGTGGAAGTACGATGTGGATCCATGCTGGTTATAATCTCCAGGTTGTAGACATAGCCGGACTCAGATTCACGGAGCTGGAATATCTTCATTTCATTTTTATGGGGCTTCTCCCTCACAGATGCCCCGAAAGTCACCTGTCCTCTGAAGAGATACATAGCCTCATCAATGGTGAGGTTTTTCTGGGGGGTGTAGGTTTCTCCGAATGAAGATAAGAGGGGATCTAGGACAGGCCTGATCTTAAACAACTTGTCGTGGCCCGGCTTTCCCCTCCCAATGTACTTGGAGTTATCACATAGGTGGAGCATGGAAAGGATCCGAAAAAAGCATGAGCGAGACATTTGGATGGATTGGCAGAAGGTAGTTTTCATCAAACGACAGCCTGACCAGTAGTCCTTCAAAGCAGGTTTCTGAACCAGGGACATGTGAATTATGACACAGAAGAACAGCTTCATCTGAGCCAGTGTAACATCACTCCACTTCGCCATATTGCTGTGAGGCTTGATAGCATCCTTCTTTTTCTCACGGGCAATGATGTTTTTGGCATAGTGGTTTGTCTCTTGAGTTATTTTGGCCAAGATTTCCTCGGTAAAGAAGATTTTGAAGGCGTCAAAGGGAGTAGATGGAGAGGGGATGTTTATCCCTGGGCAGCCATTGAAAGGGGGCAAGGGAGGCCGGCCATCTTTTCCCTCCCAGTTCACGCCTTTCTTTCGTTTTCCACGCGCACGTTTGGATCGATCTTTCTCAGGTTCGGAATCCAGATGTTCATCATCATCATCGTCTGACTCGTCCTCGTCGTCCATCTCAGAACCCGAGTCGTAAACATACTCGTTCACCTCTCGGAATTCATCGCTCAAAGTAGATGAACCTCGCGATGTACTTGGTTCATAAAGTTCCATTAGCTCTACTTTTAAGTTACAAAAAACACGCCGTTCGAAATGATGTTTAAAACAAAACTGCATAAAATAGGTTATTAAGATGTATATTATGCAAAAACGACCCCAGAAATTACGCCGAAGCTAGCTTTTTAAACTAAAACGTGCATTACCGATATTTGAAACCGCGTCGTCAACAGATGGCGGCTATGTCGGCGGGAACCAAGCGGAAATCACGTGATAGGATCGATAGAGGCAGCCGATGTCCGCGCTTGCGTATAACATTGGAATGCAGGCGCTTTCGTATTAAATATATTGTTTTAAAATATATCAATTTATTAATTGGTATAAATCTCTGCATTTTTAAAATTTAATATTATTGTAAAATATATGACCAGATTTTGTCCTATTCTTCCCGTAATTTTACCGCGGCCTTTTTGTAGACCTTTTTTTTTTTTTTAACCGATGGTTTCGGATTATTTCTGTTTAACCCTTAGTTACTCGCGCCTATTTTACTGACGTTAGTACTCACGCGGGGTCTCGCAGACCCCAATATTCTACAATGAATAAAATCTTGTAAAAATAATATATAAATATAATTTTTGCAATTTTTACAAATATATCAATTTATTATAAAAAAAAATATATTATTAATTTTTTTTATTTGATAAAATTGGTAATAAGGCAAAAAATCTAAACTATCAACATATACGAACAATTTCCTTAAAAATATAAATGGAAATCTAAATTATTCTAGTGCACACTTCTTGCAAAGTGTTGTTGAGTGTTAGCTATAAATGTGTTTAGTGCATTCAGCACATATTATTTTGGTTTTTCAATCTTTAGAGCGATTACAAAATTGGCAATGCTTCCGTTTCCCTGATGATGACCCTGGCAGATTTTATTCCTGAAGAAACACAAAAACTTCATATATGTCAATTAATTATAGAATTTTAGGACTTAGCTTGTTGTGGCTCATCTGTAGAAGCGTGTGTAGATATATTATTTTTGATATCTTTTTGCAGAAAACATTTATTTTCCCGTTTTTGTAGGTTCGGGTCAATTAGCCCAAATACAATCTCTTCAATAAACGATTTTATTTTAAAATTTTTTCAAATGTTTGTCCTTTTTATATATAACTTTTGTTGAAACATTGATGATATCAGAAAAGAGGCACAATGGCCATCACCTTGTCCTCCTACTTACTATGTAATTTTTCATAATTGAACAACTACATCAACACCTGATTTTGTTTCTTTCAAAAAGTTTTAATATCTGATTTAGATTTTCCACCAGATTTTCAGAATCTAATTGTTTTGTGGAGTTAATGATTGAATTTACAATAACTGCTTTAGATTTTTTGGTACATATGAAATCAGTGTACTCTCTCTTTTCTTGAATCCAAAGATAGAATAGTGAGTTGGAACATAGCTTTTGTAATAAAAAAATTGGGGGAATTTCAGTTTTTATTTTTATTCATTGTTCCTACAAACCTAAGCCAAAATCATAGATAAAGGATATAAATTATTGCAGAGCTGTAAGGCAGCTTACCTATTTCACCAGACTTGAAAATTAAAGTTACGTTATTACTCGCGCGGGGTCCAATGGACCCCAACTCCATTGTATTGTCTATTATAGGGCAACAAAATTAAGTTAATAAATGTATACATATTCATTGTCATATAAAATTAAGCTACTAAGGTTTTGAAATACAAATGTTTTATAGAATTCTAGATATTTAATGAAATAAGTCTGTCTGGGGTCTATCAGGCCCTGCGCGAGTACTAAAGGGTTAAATATGAATAAGTTTTGTTGGACAAACGAACCTTTGCATAGTAATAGTGAGTATATGGCACAAATAGCAGAAGCCAAAAATAAAATAATAAATAAGTGGGGGAATTAAGCAGTTTAATTACCAAATGTCCACGTTTTTATAAACCATGTTTAATAACCTAGTGCTTGTGCTAATTTAATTGTCTTTACTTCTTTTTTCGTATTTGCAGAGTGTATGTTTGCACGCCTGAGTTTCTTAGGAAGTAATATCAAATTGAAATACTTTTGAAAAAAAAATTGAAATTATAATTGTTAGGGAGATGTGAGGAGAAACAAGCTTCAGTAAGTGCTTCCAACAGCCAAATAGGAATAGTGAATATTGGGGTGTGTGTAAGGAAATAGTTCAGTTTACTTAGGTAGCCTGGCTATTGAGAGTTAATTGTTGTTAAACCCATTGTTGTCTTAATATTTTGTAATTAACTCATTTACTTTTTAGATTTATGATTGTTGAGTGTTGCTCATCACCCATTGTTTCATCTTGTGTGGATTATGAATTTCATTTTCCAAAATGTAAAGGCTTAAGAGAGAGAAAAAAGTTAAAATTTTCAAAATGTGCAGGCCTATGCCAAGTTCTCAGCTGCTCCAGTGAGCTTCAACTCTAACAGCCGTCCATGGCCCTTTAGCAAAGGTAAGCACAAATCTGAATTTGATTTATAGCAGGCATGTCAAACTCGCGGCCCGCGGGCCTCATGCGGCCCAAAACGAATAAATTTGCGGCCCACCAGACAATATATTTTTATTAAAATTTTTTATAAATTAAAAAAAAATTTAATAAAAATTTGTATCCTAATTTTAAAAAATTGTAATTATACATAATTTATTTATTAATAACAAACCACTGGTCGCCATACATAAGTCGTAAGTTTTGATAATATTATACCTACATACATAACGTATGTACATCGCCATAAGTATTGTGTGCCTTAAAGTTTAAAGAAAATATTCTTTCGGAGTACTAGAAAATTTTTTTTTTTAAGTTACGTTCAATAATTTGTGCAGTTATTCTGTGTCTGGTAAGTTAAAAAATATTAATTAAAAAAATATATATAAAATATCAATTAAAACGTTTTATTATTTTGTGTTAGCGATTACTAATTTTTTTCAGACCTTTCTATTCAATATGTCTTCATCAAAACCAAGTGGCAGTAAAACTAAACGAAAAATTGCTGACGAACATAGGAATTTTCAAGAAAAGTGGGAATTAGAGTATTTTTGCTCTGAAGTAAAAGATAAAATCATCTGCTTGATATGTAATAATGCTATTAGTGTACCAAAATTATATAACATTAAATATCAGGGAGAAAATATTAACTTTACTTTCTTTTTTCTTATTTGTATTTTTCAAAATAAACCTACATGAATGTTACTATAAAAATTTAATTACTTGTTTTCTTTTTTTGCGGCCCACATAATCTTATTACTTTTTTATTTGGCCCGTGTTAGGATTTGAGTTTGACATGCTTGATTTATAGGAAAGCAATTTGGGGAAATGTTTATTTTAGGTGATTTTGGCCATAGAAAAAATTCTAAGTATAATGGAGTATGTTTTATTATATCAAGAAAACACGAGCTTTAAAACTTTGTTCTTCTACAAGCAGGACTCAAAAGAACATTAAGAATGATTTTTTAAAAATATATAAAATTTGCATATACACACATATAATTTGTATATATATATATATACAGTTAAACCTGTCTATAGTGCTCCCTCTAAATAGCGCCTTCCTCTCTATAGCACCCGATTTTAAACATTAAAATGTAAACATTTTACATTAAAAGTGACCTGTCTATAGCACCCCTCTTATAGCACCCTATTTTGGTGAATCCCAAGAGGGGGCGCTATAGACAGCTTTAACTGTATCCTAATAAAATAAGATTTAAAACTTGAGGATAAATACAAAATAGACTATCAACAAATGAGTTCAAATAAATGATAATTTGGATTATTGATTATAAACACAAGGTAATAAGACCAAATAGTGTGTGACGTTTTGGTAACAGCGTTGTTACCATCTTCAGACAAAAGTACTGAATGAGATTTAAAACATGCTGTGATAAAATTTCTCATTCAGTAATTTTGTCTGAAGATGGTAACAACACTGTCACCGAAACGTCACACACTATTTATTTATTTGGATTTGGTCTTATTACCTTGGAGTTAAGAATGAAGTAATAACAACACCACTTGGTATTTAATGATATCACCACAGTTAAAACAATTGGGACCATTAAATTATGACCACATTGCTGTTATAAAGGAGCCTGTTATAATGAGGGATTCCACAGTATGGATACCAAATCCTTGCAATTTTTTATTTTTGTTGCTTCGTGTGATGATATCTCATTGAACATTGAAGTGGTCTCTGAACATCTGAGGGTGTTCATGATAGTAGACTCACTCCGCAACACTAGTTTGGTATGAAGGTAATGTGAGATATATGTTCTGAGTTCACCTATTGGAATATAGAAAGTGGGTACTCCTACTACACCTGGCTTGTGTTCCTCAGCCACCTCCCTGCCATGTTTCCGCCATGGCCCCAATGTCACCCTCACACAGATCTGCAAGATGTTGGACCACTTGAAGGCACAAGTAAGATTTCTCTTTGAAACCATGTCCCAGCTTCTCGCTCATCTGATACTATCATAGCTTGTTTTTTTTTTTTTTGCTTATCCCTTTTACACGTGGTACAGGCCATGATAATCATGGTGGGTAGAAATAGGCGACTGCTTTTACTGTAAGTACACGACTTTTCTACACATGTGAAAAGAAGTTCGACTTCTGCACTTACAAATGTGCCAGAGCCCCGTTTGGTTATTTGCACTTGCTGGTAGGGTTGGACTTTTTCAAGAATCGGGGCCCATTGGAGCATTTTTTTGTTTTTTAATCAGAAAAAAAGTGCCCAATGCGGGAATCGAACCCGGGTCGTATCGGTTGAAAACCAACGGTTTGACCATCCTTCCACTGACCCTCCCTATCATAGGAGATGGCACCCTATGCCTGGAGTTTGTTAAAACTGGAGTTCAACAGGGAAATTAAATAATGCTGATTACCTTACTTGGGGTTTCAAAATCTGGATCTTCTAACTCCAACACAAAGCGGCATAAACACTACTAACTTATATTCAATCATGTTTCAAGACTTTGCACCACTATAAACAAAGATGCCTCTGTTAAGGTGTTGATGGTAGGACCCACAAAATGCTGTGAAATTTTCCACAAGGCATCATGGTTCTTGAATACATATCAGCCTATGGTCAGTGTATGCACATGTCATACAATCCTCGCTACTTGTCATTCCTCCAATGTTTCATGTGTGGGTACCATCTTGTCCTTGTTGCTCCCAACGTGATGTGTGACACAGACTGCCATTTTCACAGAGTTGATGTCTCTTTGAAACTCCATCATTTGGGAATATCTGCAGAGTTTACATAACATCCTCTTTTATCACATTATTATGTTCTCTTTATGAGTCTTGATAATAACCAAGACTTGCTGTGCTGCTCCATTGGTATCAAGCTAGAGTCATTTACATATCTGCATATATGCAGAAATAATGTAATATATTTTCCTCTCAATATATAATAAGTATTTAAAATATGTATATAAATAATGTGCATATAAAAATAGTATTTATTATTAAGTTGTTAATGTGATAATCCTGTTGAAGGATTGACAAGTCCGAAAGCTTGAAAATAAAAAGTTGCACAAGAAACTTAACCCTGGAAGCTTCATTTATTTTATAACATATCTGCATAGTTTGGCATTTGTAGCATGCTATATGCACAAATTTAATTGTAAGCCTATATTTGAAGAAACCAATTATATCCTGTCATACAAGCTGTGTGTGTGTGTCCAGAATTACAACTGTGATTTAACCCTGGACAACCAGCAGGTATCAGATGTGAAGGCCTACATCAACTACCTGCGGGAAAAGCTCTACCCAGCTCTGGTATTTGTTTATTTTATGTGCTCCAATCTTTATCTCAATATTTCCCAGAGTGTCTTCTATAGGCTTCTGTTGAAAGCTCTGTGGCTGAATTTTGTGGCATTCTGTTTGCCAATTATTTTATCTGTGAACATGTGGATTTATTCTCTCCACACTTCATAACACCTTTCTTCCTACAGTGTGTCTTTAATCTGTTTCCTCCTTTCATTAATGTGTTGGTTTATTTATATTATACTAGACGAATGGCCCGGGCAACGCCCGGGTTTTACCCGAGTGCGAATACACCTTGCTTCCTAGGGTTGTCGGCGCCCGTTGACTCCCGGCGAGCAAACGACTGCTCCCGTCGGCTGCCGGCGTGCGAGTGCCTTCCCGGCGCATGCGCGCGCCCGTTGACTCCCGGCGAGCAAGCGACTGCTCCCGTCGGCTCCCGGCGTGCGAGTGGCTTCCCGGCGCATGCGCGCGCACAGGGAAGCCACGTGTCGCAGGCGGCCAATGGGCTCGCCCTGCCATCAGTTCCACCGCGTTCTAGATGCGCTATTTAGAATAATTTGAATATATAGTTTTAATAATTGATTTATATATTTTTTAAAATAGCCTATCGTCATCCTCGTTATTTTTTACCTATGTATGGGTATTTTGGTTTGAATTAGTGAACTACTGCGAATTTGTATACCGGACATACAAACCAACCAACCAACAGACAAACATACAAACATTCATTTTTATATATATAGATATATACCTACTCTAAGGTTTACAATGATGTTCTTAGAAAAGTAATCCATCTCATCAGCATTACACTTATATATTTATTATTTTCTCTTCTTCTTCTTTCTTATCTCCACTCAATCATATTAGGATATTGTGACCCTTGATGGTGTCTGTTTGACAACCATCATGACTGGGTGTAGTAGAATGCGTCTGCCTTTGTCATTTAGACTGGGAGCACAACTCAGTAGCAGGCTGACTTAGCTCCAAAAGAAATGACCGCCTCTGACATGAGGAACAGACGTCATGTGCAGCCGCTCCTAACATGGAGTACAGACGCTGCAATCCTGTATCCCTGGTTCAGGAGCCCTTACAGGGTACTATCAGCCGGGCCAGCTGAGCCCGGGTTTTTTACCGAGCTTGTTACTGCTCCCCCTCCTCCTTTTTCATCCCGGCTTGGGACCGGCAAAGGCGGAGTATTATTTTCTCTAAATGTGTTAAGTGTCTACACATGTAGAAGCAGTTTGACTTTTGCACTACAAGTGTGCCAGTTTAGCTACTTGCATTCACTGGTAAGGTTGGACTTGTGAAAGAATTGCAGGCCATTGAAGTAATTATTTCTTCTGGAAAATTGTCCAATGTGGGATGCGGCCATAGCTCTCAAACAGTTATTACACTTATATATAAAAAATCTAATTATAAAAATTGCTGTTTAAAAAGATAAAATTCTGCCTTTCCCTCCAATAGGTTCTACTGTAGAAGATGGATTGCAAGCTAAATCAGAATTTTCCAGTCCTGAATTCAATTTTAGCAATCAACACTAAGTGATGACAAAGGCAGACTCATTCTACTTCACCCAGTGTGGAGATAAGAAAGAAGAAGAACACTAAGTGATGACAAAGGCAGACTCATTCAACCTCACCCAGTGTGGAGATAAGAAAGAAGAAGAACACTAAGTGATGACAAAGGCAGACTCATTCTACTTCACCCAGTGTGGAGATAAGAAAGAAGAAGAACACTAAGTGATGACAAAGGCAGACTCATTCAACCTCACCCAGTGTGGAGATAAGAAAGAAGAAGAAGAACACTAAGTGATGACAAAGGCAGACTCATTCAACTTCACCCAGTGTGGAGATAAGAAAGAAGAAGAACACTAAGTGATGACAAAGGCAGACTCATTCAACTTCACCCAGTGTGGAGAGATAAGAAAGAAGAAGAACACTAAGTGAAAGTAAGAAAACTTTCTGGTCTCTCAGCTCTGTCTTAAACTGAGATTCCATTCACTGGGAGGTCAGGAATAAATTCTCAGAGCACATCAACTTGATCATTAAACAACTTGTAGAGTTCTGCTTCTAGGACTTTCTGGTTATGAATGTTCATAGTACAGATGCAATGTGGTTTGCTGACAACTTTTCACCTATTTCCCGGAGTAAGGAAGCCAAAATTTTGAAGATTCACTAAAAAATATTAAATATTTAGTGGTGTCAGAAAAAATGTTTTTCATATTTGCACAATAAAATAAAAATTACGTTTAAAAGAAAACAAGACCTAATCCAAATAATTTATTAGTGTGTGACGTTTCGGCAACAACATTGTCACCATCATCAGACAATTTTTTTTTTATTCTTTTGTCTGATGATGGTGACAATGTTGTTGCCGAAACGTCACACACTAATAAATTATTTGGATTAGGTCTTGTTTTCTTTTATTATAATCTATAATCCAAATTGTGCTTTATCAAAAAATTACGTTTGTAATAAAAAATGTTTACCACACTTTTCTCAAACAACTAAAACCTTTTGGTCCAAGTTTTTCTAATCATTATAGGTGTGATAGAATCAATTCTCACCCTACATTATTGTGATATATATAAAGCTCAGTGTTTTAAAAATACTATTTTCTCACTCTGGGGCAAGATATGGGGTTTTTGTATGCAAAAAAAAGACTTGTGATTTACAAATATATTTTATTAGACCAATAAGGACTTCAATAACTTCAAACTTTCAACAAAAACCAGTGTGAAAAATGCCTTTTTTGAAGATTTTTTCCAGATATATAAATTGAATATAATGTCAATTATAACAACACTCGATCCTAACTTTATAAACAACATATACTTTGTAACTATATGATGGTATTTGATAGCCACTCAAGCTCTCTAATAGGATAGCATGCAGTTGTAGCGGAGAAGGAAACATCCATAGGTGCTATAATGGATATATCATTCATAGATAGGTCAATACTGAGAGACCTCTCCCATTTTGAATCCAGTAAAGGCTATGATTGTCTCAGACCTGACTTTAGTCACAATGATCTAGTCTGACCTCCTGCAAGCAACTACCTCCAGACTTGGAGTATTCATGTCTTTGTCATGTGTGGCAGCTGTACCTGTGGTGGGTGGATGAGAAGAACTACGTGGAGCTGGTGAGACCCTGGTACGCCAAGAAACTGCCTCTGCCCCTCAACTACATCATGCCTGGACACCGCCAGCGCTCTGCCCGCACCTACCTGGAGAATGTCTACAACATCAGCCTGGATGTACCACCCCCCACCAACCAGAATGGCAACTCTTCCAGTACTGTAGCTGCAACAGAGGCTCTAGAACAGATGGTAGGAACTGATTTTGGTGGGAGGGAGCCTTTCCAATCTCTAATAATGTACCACATATAACAACTGAACTATCTAAAAGACATACAACAAGATGCTGACACTCCCCTCTAGTTTTCAACTGGTAGTTGATATCTCTATAGCTGATAAGGGCACATTTTGGATTATAGATTATAAACACAAGGTAATAAGACCAAATCTAAATAAATAAATAGTGTGTGATGTTTTGGTAACAGCATTGTTACCATCTTCAGACAAAAGTAAGATGGTAACAACACTGTTACCGAAACATAACATACTATTTTTTTATTTAGATTTGGTCTTATTTCCTTGTGTTTATAATCTCTATAGCTGAATAATTTTCTCCACACACTATCTATTCCTGTTAACCTTTTTATTGTGAAGTCTTTATGCAGCACATGCCTATCAATTGTTAGAGGCTAAAATACCTGAATGGATCCAAATGATAATACTTCATATAATCTTTCAGTTTGTGCCTGAAATTCAAAGTAATCTTAACTTTTTTTTTTTTTTTGTATTAGGAGTATAAATAACTTCATACGTTTTTATTTTTTCAAAAATTGAAGCTTCATTGTGAAAAATGGACATTCAATGTATTGTCTGTCACTAGCCACTACTTTTTCCCATTTTTCTGGTAATTGACGGATCACATCGCGGAAAATAATGGATCACATCGTGGAATATGAAACCTGGCCCTGTCATATAGGCTCTTGCAATGGTGGGATATGAAACCTGGCCCTGTCATATAGGCTCTTGCAATGGTGGGGAATGAAACCTGGCCCTGTCATATAGGCTCTTGCAATGGTGGGATATGAAACCTGGCCCTGTCATATAGGCTCTTGCATTGGTGGGGAATGAAGCCTGGCTCTGTCATATAGGCTCTTGCAATGGTGGGATATGAAACCTGGCCCTGTCATATAGGCTCTTGCAATGGTGGGATATGAAACCTGGCCCTGTCATATAGGCTCTTGCAATGGTGGGATATGAAACCTGGCCCTGTCATATAGGCTCTTGCAATGGTGGGATATGAAACCTGGCCCTGTCATATAGGCTCTTGCATTGGTGGGGAATGAAGCCTGGCTCTGTCATATAGGCTCTTGCAATGGTGGGATATGAAACCTGGCCCTGTCATATAGGCTCTTGCAATGGTGGGATATGAAACCTGGCCCTGTCATATAGGCTCTTGCAATGGTGGGGAATGAAACCTGGCCCTGTCATATAGGCTCTTGCAATGGTGGGATATGAAACCTGGCCCTGTCATATAGGCTCTTGCATTGGTGGGGAATGAAGCCTGGCTCTGTCATATAGGCTCTTGCAATGGTGGGATATGAAACCTGGCCCTGTCATATAGGCTCTTGCAATGGTGGGATATGAAACCTGGCCCTGTCATATAGGCTCTTGCAATGGTGGGATATGAAACCTGGCCCTGTCATATAGGCTCTTGCAATGGTGGGATATGAAACCTGGCCCTGTCATATAGGCTCTTGCATTGGTGGGGAATGAAGCCTGGCTCTGTCATATAGGCTCTTGCAATGGTGGGATATGAAACCTGGCCCTGTCATATAGGCTCTTGCAATGGTGGGGAATGAAGCCTGGCCCTGTCATATAGGCTCTTGCAATGGTGGGATATGAAACCTGGCCCTGTCATATAGGCTCTTGCAATGGTGGGGAATGAAGCCTGGCCCTGTCATATAGGCTCTTGCAATGGTGGGGAATGAAACCTGGCCCTGTCATATAGGCTCTTGCAATGGTGGGGAATGAAGCCTGGCCCTGTCATATAGGCTCTTGCAATGGTGGGATATGAAACCTGGCCCTGTTATATAGGCTCTTGCAATGGTGGGGAATGAAGCCTGGCCCTGTCATATAGGCTCTTGCAATGGTGGGATATGAAACTTGGCCCTGTCATATAGGCTCTTGCAATGGTGGGATATGAAACCTGGCCCTGTCATATAGGCTCTTGCAATGGTGGGGAATGAAGCCTGGCTCTGTCATATAGGCTCTTGCAATGGTGGGGAATGAAGCCTGGCCCTGTCATATAGGCTCTTGCAATGATGGGGAATGAAGCCTGGCCCTGTCATATAGGCTCTTGCAATGGTGGGATATGAAACCTGGCCCTGTCATATAGGCTCTTGCAATGGTGGGGAATGAAGCCTGGCCCTGTCATATAGGCTCTTGCAATGGTGGGGAATGAAACCTGGCCCTGTCATATAGGCTCTTGCAATGGTGGGGAATGAAACCTGGCCCTGTCGTATAGGCTCTTGCAATGTTGGGAAATGAAGCCTGGACCAATTATATAAGCTTTCGGTGCAACCAGGAGTTTAAAAGATGTTTGTGTTGCAGGTTCTAAATGAAGCCACTAGCTGCATTGCTTCCCTCTCCAAGAGGCTAGGTGACAACGACTATTTCTTTGGCAAGAAGTGAGTGAATAATGAAGCTTTTATTAGCATATCTCATTGGTAGCTTGATGTGTGGAACCATCGGTTTAATGTTTGCCAGTTGGAACAATTTGATATTTGAAAATATAGAATTCACAAGTCACATTGCTGGCATGTTGGGATCAAAACAATAATGTATGATGTGAGATCTTCAATTTACATATCTTTGAGATTTTCATAAAATTTAGACATATTGTAAAACCCTGCTAACCTGGGATATAACGAACTTAAGGTAATTCCCAATTCCATACTATTAAAATACCCTTGTTAGGACAAACTTTAGAGTTTTATAATATGAACCTTCTAGATCTCTTTCTTTAACTCTAATTCTCTAACCTAATTTTAGAGAGAGAGCGCAAAACACACACACACACACAAAAGCCTTTATTAAGACACACTGGTCTTATAGAGGATTCTCCCCGAGATTACAAGAGATATAGGCCTGTGAAAGTGGGGAATATACAGAAGAAGAAAAAGAAAGATTATGTAAGTATGATATATACATATACATACATATATACAACATAACAACAAAAGCCCCCATTAAGACCCAAAGTCTTACAAAAGACACGACTGCAGGATCCAAGAAGCAAAGTAAGAAAGAGATAAAGAAGTGAACAACAACAACAACAACAACAACAAAAAAAAATATATATATATACACATATATACGCATTCACTCAATTCAAAGTAACAGTAACAATGCCTTTTTATTCACTGCTTTGTAAAACCCACATAGATCCAGTGAAAACTTTCTATCTGTTATGTAGTTTGTTAAGATATCCTCAACTGTGTCCGGGAATCTATTATCCTGTTTCGAAATAAATGTTTTTCTTTCATCTGAAATACTTGTACAGTGGAAAAAATAGTGAGATATTTCGGAGTTCATTTTCTGCTTACAGAGCTTACATAACAGTTCCGCTTCTCCGAAAATGTTCTTGTGATTTTCCCGGAAGAATGTGTAAAGTACTCGCAGTTGGGCAATGTGTCGTTTAACAATGAATGGAAGATTGTCCGACAGATATCCTTCAGGAAGGGATGTTTTCTTCAGGTTTCTATAGTGAGGATATAGTTTTGTATTATTGATTCTCGCCCAGTCACCTTGTATGGATTGGTCTATTGCTGTTCTAGTAATCAGTGGCAGTTCATGTTGAAGAAAGTCCTTATCGGTGCAATTAATCAGATAAGCAAACCCAGTGGAATTCAGAATGTCATTAATGGTTTTAACAAGATCTATGTGGATATTTGAATTTCGGGACAAATTCATTAGTTCAGTTAAGCATATAAATGGTAATTGGTTAGCTTCCATATTGAGGATTCTGATCCAGTATTTCATTGTAAGTTTTATGGAGGTGACTGCAAGAGAAGTTTGTCCACAAGAGAGCGCAAAACATATATAATAAATATACAGATAAACCTGTCTATAGTGAGTCCCCCTCTTGGGACTCACCAAAATAGGGTGCTATAGAGAGGGAGGCGCTATTTAGAGGGGGCGCTATAGATAGGTTTAACTGTACTAATTAAAATATTAGGCTTATAACAAACTTAAAATTTTAATTAATTGATTTCTAAAAATTTTGAGCATGCTTCAGCTCACAGATTGCGATTTCAAAACAATGAATTTAGCTGCCATGTTTGTTTACATCTACTTTTTATTTTCTACCACATCTTATATGCCACATGCTTTTTATTTAATAGACCTTTTGTTTGCGTCATCAAATTTTGAATAGAAAAACTTCCAAAAAGCCTCCAAAATTAAGAGGAAAAAAAAAGCAAGGCGTGATAAAATTAAAATAAAACTAAAAAAAAACAACTAATTATCAAAGCATACCAAAGCAAAACAATGCAGGCAAAACTTGTTAAAATAAGAAAGTGTAACTTTATACTACGAGATAAAAATAGAAGAATATTAAAAATTGCTACAAAGAGGAATCAACCCCAACTTTTGCGGCCATCGTACGTGTCAGCATCCCCTTCCAGAAGTGTTCTATATCTAACTAGTTCAACATAGGCTAAAAAAGTTCAAATAAATGAGCAACATTGTGCAACAAAAGGTTATTTTTCATGCCATGAACTATAGTGATTTTAACGCCAGCAATGGGTTTCATGACAGGTTCAAAACTAATTCTAGACTTCAGAGAAGAATATAAATGGGCAATGCTCTTTCAAAGAGTGCTTTCAAGTAACATAATATTAGATTTCTTCAAGTGTAAACTTTATATCATTGAGTGGGAGAAAGTTGTTTAAAATAACTATATATGTTTTAAAGGTGGAGTAGTGGTCTGTTGGTTTTTGACCGCCACGACTCAAATCCCACATTGGGCACTTTATTACTAATAAAAAAAATGCTCCAATAGCTCCCAATTCTTGCAAAAGTCCAGCCCCCACCAGTGAGTGCAAGTAACCAAACGGGGCTCTGGCACATTTGTAAGTGCAAAGTCAAACTGCTTTTCACATGTGTAGACATGTGGTTCACTTGGGGCAGTCGCTAACTACCCACCATGATATCATGGCCTGTATCACGTGTACTAGGAATAATAATAATAAATATATGTTTTAATATATATAATTAATAAAACTTTTGAGCTAAGAAGTGTTTTGATTTTTAAATTAGACATAGAGGTACATTTATGCTATAAGAAGAACCTACCTTCACAAATTGTGGTCATTTTGATATTCTCAGCATTAATGTGTGGAAATGGGTCACTATAGGGAATTAAAATAAAATGTCATCTATATATAAAAATTTTGAAATGTAAAAAAAATTTTTTTTTTTTTTTTTGCTTATCCCTAGTACACGTGGTACAGGCCATGATAATCATGGTGGGTAGTTAGCGACTGCTTTTTTTACTGTAAGCGCACCACATGTCTACACATGTGAAAGCAGTTCGACTTTGCACTTACAAATGTGCCAGAGCCCCGTTTGGTTACTTGCACTCGCTGGTGGGGTTGGACTTTTGCAAGAATCGGGGGGCCATTGGAGCAGTTTTTTTTTTTCTTTAAACAGAAAAAAGTGTCCAATGCGGGGATCGAACCCGGGTCGTAGTGGTCGTAAACCGAACGGTTTAACCAGCCTTCCACCGACCCGCTAAATGTAAAAAAAAAAAAATAATAATAAAAAAAATAAATAAATAAATACCACTATAGTGAACCAAAAGTACAGGCCCTTTGGGATTTACTATAAATATTAAATAGGGTTTTACCCCCGGTATATATTGTTCACTTTTTCAAGGTGTAATGGTAAAACCATGTGTTTTTTTCAATGCTAAGTGCTCAATAAAGTCAAGTTTCAATTTATGGCCTAAATTTATTCTACCACATACCCATACTACAGTAAATGTGCTCCTCTGAATGAAATACTCTTGAACCTTATTTTTGTTATAATTACAGATTGCTATCAGTTTTCTAAATTTTGATAAGGAACAATTATAGATTAGGTAAAATATGATCAAATAAATAAATAGTGTGTGTTGTTTTGTTAACAGTGTTGTAACCAAAATGTCACACACTATTTATTTATTAATTTGGATTTGTTTTTATTACTGTGTGCTTCATCAATTTTATTATCTTTATATTTTGTTTTTGGTATATCACATATAGGATCTCTTGTTTTATCTTCTTTGTTCCACCACATCCCATAGAAGACTCCATTGGCCTATGTCTCATCCTGCCTACAGCTTGTTTATAACATAACATCCTGGTTATGGCAGAGATATGCGCAAAGTTATCCTACTCCACTGAATGAATCAATCAAATTCTGGTCATCTACGGACAATGACTTTCCAGAATGGTTGCAAGGTTTTCCCACTATGTACTAAGTGTCAACCTGCAACCCCAAAACACATTATTGACTGTATTGACTCGTCCATTGATGAGCTATACTCATCCCCGGCAGACACCATCAAAAGTCTCAAGCTTTACAAGCTTGATACCTTAATATGATTGAGTGGAGATAAGAAATAGAAGAAGAATCAATCAAATAGTTTAATCAAACAAATCACTGAATCAATCAATTAAACCACTGAATCAATACTCCAGAGTGGCCCAGACTAATGTGGCTTGTGTGTTCAGCCCCTGCTCACTTGATGCCATTCTATTTGGCTACCTGGCCCCCCTGTTGAAAGCCCCACTGCCCAACTCCACCCTCCAGTCCCGTCTGAAGGAGCATGACAACCTCTGCCGCTTTGTGACTCGCATCTGTGTCAAGTATTTCCCCCAGGTTGTATCTGAAGGTAGGTGGTGATGATCTGAATGAAGGCTTCAGGGCCACAGCTGGGATTGTGGACAGAGACAAGGAAGGAGAGTAAAACTGCCCCAGAGGAAGTAGAGTTCCCCCACAAGTGGCGGGACATTGTCCTGTCGTTGCTGGTGTCTGGTGTGGCCATGGTGGGATATTCCTTCGCCTCAGGACTTATTCAGGTAGATCGACTATCTTTCCAATAAATTCCCTCTGTCTCTCAGCCTTCCTTCTTGTTCCTCCCTGGCACAATTTGGATTACAGATGAATTGTTCTAGTGTCAACATTTAAATATTAGGATATTAAAGTGGCCTGCTGATACTCCCAGCTCTTGTTTCATCGACCATGCTTTAGTCTGTATTTGAAGGTGCATTATTCTTAGTAACTGTGTCCCCATAAGACGATAGTGTAGAATCTCTAAGCTTATTTGTTTCAAGCCAATTTTACCATACAGATGGATATCTCACTATGCCAACACATTCAACTAAACAACACCCTCAAAAATATAAAAGGAAATTTAATGCAATATACATATTTCTTTATCCAACAGTAAACATGGTACAGGCCATGATAATCATAGTGGGTAGTTAGTTTTACTGTAAGGGCACCCTATGTCTACACATGTGAATAGCACTTTTGCACTTACAAATGTGCCAGAGCCCCGTTTGGTTACTTGCACTCGCTGGTGGGGTTGGACTTTTGCAAGAATGGGGGCCCATTGGAGTATTAATTTTATTAGAAAATAGTGCCCAATGTGGGATTCAGTCCCGGGCCGTAGCGGTCGAAAACCAAAGGTTTAGACCCCCCTATCCAACCTGGTGTCATAGTAAATACCATTGCTGCGCTACCAACACATTTGTCTTGTTTCCTTTTGCTTAATCTCTTTCACAAGTTTCCTGTAGTGTTGCATGAAATCCACAATTGAACAAAGTGTTGAACCATCTAACAAATGTCATCATGCTGTACTTGCATTTTTCACAATTAAATATGGCGATACATTAGTGCGCCATCTGTTATGAAATTTGGAAACTATTATAGACGCGTATGATTCTTTTTAAAATTGGATTACAGATGAATTTTTTAGTCATCATTTAAATGTTAGAGATAGAATTTTAATTACGTGTCTATAATAGTTTTCAAATTTCACAAGTAAATATGGTGATGCATTTTTTTAACTTTGATGTGAAAATAAGAATGTTTCACACCAAACATTACCTGGTGTCACTACGGTACTTATACTGAGGTAAATGTTGACAGTTGTATGATGTGGTTTATGATCTCTTTATAATATCATCATTCTATATACAGTTACGAGCGTCATTCTTCATCTCTGTCACCATTTGCTTTTTTTTTTGGAATGGCGCCCTCCTATTGGTTGGCTACAGTCACGCCACCTTTGCCCCCCCCCCCCTCCCACTCGCTATTTCGTCTTTGTAACTATTGTGTTGGAGCGGGTCGCTCCCTAAATAAATGCATATATTAGATAATAACCAAATGAAATCCTCTCTTTCTTTTTCCCAGTAAGAGACGCCTACGGAAGCCAACAGTACATAGACAGATAAAGCACATAGGCTATAGTTATTAACTAACATATGCAATTATTTAAGGCGCCAATTTATAATTGTAACAAATAGTATTTGAATCAAAACATTCAATCGGGTAAAACACGGGCGTTGCCCGGGTCATTCGGCTAGTTTTCTTATATTTTCAATCATCTTTTGTCTTAGTTTTCACATTTCAGGTTTGATAAGCCACAATTTGGATTATAGATTATAAACACAAGGTAATAAGACCAAATAAATAAATAGTGTGTGAGGTAACAGCGATGTTACCATCTGCAGACAAAAGTAATGAGAAAATATGGTTTTACCAGCTACTAACCAAAGTATAGGAATTTCAATCCCAAAAATGAGAAAATATCTTTATTAATGGGGCTGCTAACCAGAAAGAATGATTTTTGAGCCCCGGCGAGATGAGAAATTATACCACAGCATGTTTTAAATACAAAGATAGAAGATAAGTAGAAGATAGTGTTCTAAGAACACTAAAATATTATTCTTAGAAAAAACTACCTTTTTTTTAGATATAATTAAAAGCATATCTGTAAATATCATTGATATTTCCTCTTTCTCCCTTTCTCTTAATTGTAGCTCATTTATTTTGAATGAAAAAGGTTTCTTTAAATTGTCCCTTATAGTAATCTAAAAGAAACAAACACAAGGTAAAATTTAAGAAAGAAATGCATTAGGAATTACTTGATGCTTTCTGCAGAATTTAAGAAAAAAAAAAGATGATCTAAGCCATTCGTTTTCAACCACTATGACCCGGGTTTGATTCCCGCATTGGGCACTTTTTTTCTGATTAAAAAAAAATGCTCCATTGGCCCCCTGATTCTTGCAAAAGTCCAACCCCACCTGTGAGTGCAAAGTAACCAAATGGGGATCAGTCAAACTGCTTTTCACATGTGTAGATAAATTGTGCCTTATCATAAAAGAAACAAAGATACTAGATTATGAGAAAAATTATTTTAAGAGACAATTTAAAGAGGCATTTTTCATTCAAAAGAAATGTGCTACAAGTAGCAGAATGGGAGAAAGAGGAAATATCAAGGATATGCTTTTAATTATATCTAAAAAAAAAGTGTTTTTTTTTTTCACTTCTAATTCTAAGAATGATATTTCAGTGTTCTTATAAAACTGTATTTTTCCTATCTGCTATCTTGTCAACACACTTGATAACATGCTGTGATATATTTTCTCATTCTGGACTCGAAAATCATAGTTAGTAGCCCGTAAAACCATATTTTCCCTAATTTCTCATTCAGTACTTTTGTCTGAAGATGGTAACAACGCTGTTACCAAAATACCACAATTCATTTATTTAGATTTGGTCTTATTACCTTGTGTTTGTATTTTAGGGTTGTTGTGGGACAGTAAAGCCTAGTACACAAGAACCTCTCTCTAAAAGACACCTAGTTACACAGCCAAAGGGTCCTTTAAAGAGACTTACCTGAGAGCACCTAAATGGTAATTTTGGAGCAGTAAACCATCCTCTGTAGAGAGGTGTTGGAGGTTCTACTGTATCTCAATGAATCAACATACCTGACTTGTCCAAAATATAACCAAGTATTCCAGAATATATTGTAAAGGATATATATATATATATATATATGCACCTTTGGGAGAGGCTGTTGCCAAACTTCAGACAATTCAAAGATCTTGGAGGATCCTTATATAAATTTTACTACTCATACCGCACATTTCAATAACAATCCCTTTTCTAGAAATTTACTTTAGCTTTCATAGATTGGAGTTTTCCCTTTCACAAATATACACATGAGGTAAATATAATTTTCTATGGGGGGTCGGTGGAAGGATGGTCTAAACCGTTGGTTTTTGACCGCTACGACCCGGGTTCGATTCCCACATTGGGCACTTTTTTTCTGATTAAAAAAAAAATGCTCCAATGGCCCCTGATTCTTGCAAAAGTCCAACCCCACCAACGAGTGCAAGTAACCAAACGGGGCTCTGGCACATTTGTAAGTGCAAAGTCGAACTGCTTTTCACATATGTAGACCTGTGGTTCATTTACAGTAAAAGCAGTCGCCAACTTCTACCCACCATGATTATCATGGCCTGCACCACGTGTACTAGGGATAAGCAAAAAAAAAAATAATTTTCTATATATATTATCCATATTAGAGGATGAGGTCAGAATAAAATAATTATTGTTTAAATAATTCAGAAAATTGTTTGTTCTAAAATTAAAAAAATATATATATATACTAGGCGTATGAGAGACCTGGCTTCGCCTGAGAATACCCCCGAGTGCAATTTCCTTCATACTGAAAGTACATCAATAATAAATAGTAGAAGTGCCATAGAATAGCAATACAGAAGTAACACATAAACCACAGGAAAAAAAGTGTGTGTGATGGCAAAAATTTTATTATATTAGTGTTTAGGTATTTGATTTAATTATTTTTTGCAATCCATTCAGTTGTTTCAAAATCAACATAGTTTAAATAGATGGCAGCTTTCCACCCAACCCCCGAGGTACCCGCCCCAGCGCATTAACCCTTGAAATTGCCTGAGTTGAGTGAGTGACTGCGATGGATCTTGACTGCGATGCCCATCTTCTCAGTAAGAGTAAGAAAAAATTATCCCAGCTCAACCCCGGCTCACGAACTGATCATGTGCTCTTTTGACGTTGTATCGCTATACCTCAGCTTACCCCACCAACTCATCATAGAAAGTGTTACAGAATTTCTTATAGATCTCAACACCGACATAACCATAATCAACAAGATAGAAAAACTGTGCAGACTGTGTTTGGATATGAACGTTTTCTCGTTTGATGGGCAATGGTTCCAGCAAATTAGAGGTTCCCCCATGGGTAGTCCCTTATCCACGGTAGTAGCAGAATTAGTCATGTCCCGTCTTGACCGCTGGATTAATTTACAACATGCGTCAGACTTAATATTTTGGAGGAGGTACATTGACGATATATTTTGCATTTGCTCGAAGGATAAAGTTAAAAACATTCTGGACACACTCAACAGTTACACCCCTGAAATCTCTTTTACCTTAGAAAGTGAAAACAATAATATCTTACCCTTCCTAGATATTCTAATCATCAGAACACCAACCAAGTACCATACCACAGTTTTTTACAAAAAGCACATGAACCCGTCCTATACCCACTATACCTCATTTTGCCCCATTAGCCATAAAATCACTGTAGTAAAAACTCTCACCAAACGTATTTTCACCCATTGCTCACTACCATGTTTTAAAACGATAGAACAGACCAACATCACCAACCATTTAACAGCGTTAGGTTACCCGATTTCATTCATCCATAGACATTCCTTCAATCCAAACTTCTCCCGCCAACCCAAAACATACCGAACACATTGTACCATTCCTTATTCTAAAGTCAATACTACAATAGCTCATAAGTTAAATAAATATGGTATATCCACTTATTTTAGCACCCATGCCAATCTCGGCTCTTTGCTGAGAAACCCAATTACCAAAAATATTAGTTCCAATCCCCTATCTAAATCTAATGCAATATACTCTGTCAAATGTAACCAATGTAATGCCACATATGTAGGAGAAACTAGTAGGACAATAGAGACCAGACTAAAAGAACATGAAAGAAACATAAGATACAAAGACAATAGATCCTTAATATATCAACACACCAGCACCACTGGACACACATTTAATCTCAAACAAGTAATAGCCCATTATCAAGACATAGAAAGAAAGCAACAACGATTATTTCTAGAAGCACTGGTATCATCAAAAATAAATAGAATTAATAGAAAAATCGACCTCCCAACCCAATATAACAATATCCTTGACAAATAATCTGAATATTAATAATTATTAGAATGTAAATATATTTAATCCCAGTATAATATCTATCACTTTAGCTGGAAACAGTCTGATGCACGCCCGCGAGAGCACATGCTAATAACAAAAAGTTTTCAATTTTACAGTGTATATATTTTATTTAGAGTTTGTACAAAGAATATCCGCCCGTTGAAGAGCAGTATAATTGCTCGAAAGCTTGCAATATAAATAAAAAGAAACTATTTACCTGTTTTAATTTTTAATTTTTCAAGAAAAAATAGGCTTATAAAAAAATTGATCCAAAATACCGGCATGTAAATATTTTTCTGTAAAAAATAAAAGAGGAAATGAAAATTAGACAAACATATATGTTTGCTAATGACTGCAACTGCATTTTAAACACTTCCTCAAAAAAAGAGATTAAAAAAATAAAGGCCAGATCAAAAATTAATAAAAAATACGAAAGCCATTATTTACTTACGGTAATGCTAATTTTGTAAGGTATTTTAAAAATTGCATTGTGTGCACTTACCGTAACTTAGTTAGTAATATAAATTTCTCTCTCAATACGCAATACTTTTGTAAAAAATAAGTAACACTCGTAATAAAAAGATATTTTAAAAAAAGTACGCAAGCAACTTGAAAAAAAATCCAGAATGCTCATTGGTCGCTTGATTGGCCTGGTGTTGTTACTTCACCTCGTATTTACTCCGCATAAAAAAAAGTTCTTCAAATGAAAAAAATAAATAGCCAAAAATTCTAAATAAAATGTAGCCAAAAATTTTCCTCAGGTTTATAAAAAGCGACATGCAAAATTTGGTACCAATTGGTTCAGTATTTTTGAGTTTATCGCGAAACAGACATTGACTTTTATATTTAAGAAGATAAATATATACAGTAGAACCTCCCTGTAATTGCAGAGCCAAACTGTCCTTTAGGGAGAGGTGTCCTCTTACCGGAGAGTTGCTAAATAGTAAAAATGGTAATTTTGACAAATGAAAACTGTCCTTTATAAAGAGGTGTCCTCTAGCACGGGTGTTCTCTCATGGAGGTTCTACTGTTTATATATATATATATATATTAAAAAACGAAAGAAAAAAATAAAAGATAAAAAGATCAGGTGTTGAAATCAATATTAAAAATGGCATATCCTGACCAGGATTCTTCTGAAAAGCACATGTGCTCCTGGTCAGGATATGCCATTTTTAATATATATATGTTATATCAAACTATTTTACTTGAAATGTTATATTAATATATTATTTGAAATGTTATATTGAAATATTTTATTTAATAATGTTATATGTTAAAATGTTGTTTTATTTAAAGTTATAATTTCATTGATATAAATACTCTGTTTTAATCGACCGCCAGAGGTCACGCTTCTACTATATAAACTGATTGTTGTTCTTCCCCGTTGGTCGACTCAAGGTTTTTGTAATTATGTAGATAATCTTTTGTTATATTTATTTATACGCCTTAAGACAGGCATTACTTTAATCAATTATGTTTTTCATATGTAATTCATTCCTCAGCGCGCGCTCAATAAAGAAATCTATAATCAAGACTATATTATTCAACCACGACTGCACCGCCATAGCTTAATCCCCAAGATGATCCTAAATACAAGCAGAAAATCATATCTTTTTTTGCATTATATAAGATAAGTCGACAGGATTTAATTTCTCAGGATTTTTACCTGTTTATACCAAAAGCAAAATTTTTCGAATTCAATTATGCAAATTCTCCAATCAAAAATAAGTTATTTCAACCAGATATAGCTCATTTCAACCAAGAATAACCTACCTCAATCAATCATAGTCTATACAATCGACAATAGATTTCAACATTCAACAATGGCCATCTACAAGACATAGCCCAATCCAAACAGGCATGGCCATCTCCACTTCAACCAGACATCGCCATATCCAGTTAACTTAGGACAACTCCGGATTTCTCCATCCTCAACCATCACCCGCTTCCACGCAACAAGCAGCCTTCTTCCATACAGCCATCTCCCGAGAAATCAACTCCAGCCGGAATCATCCAACCCAAGGTACTTTGTATCCACAATATTTCGTAGTTTTCCTCATTTTAACTTGTAGTTACACCCAATATTTACAATAGTTTTCAATCGCCTATTTACTTATATAGTTAATACCCTTTTTGTCAAATTATTTTTCTGTACCAATTTTACCATAGTTTTGACTTTTAAATTTTATCACACCTTTAATCTTTTTAATCCTTAGTTTTTCTTTGTATAGGTAGCTCCTAAATGCCATATTATAACCCATGTCATTTTTTATCTTTAAATAATATAAACCATTTGCAAATATCATTTTTTAAAATTCTAGATGTAAAGCAGTCGGCCGGGAACACAACAACAAAATAATATTTCTCACATATTCAATCTTTAATAAAAATTAATCTTTGTTAATCATATTTCAATTATATATTTTCGTTAATGACCTCAATACCTTATTGCTTCACATTTCTACCTTATATTTAAAATTCCCTAAATTTTGATATGTTATTTTCTTATTTAATCTCATAAAAAATGTTTTATTTACAAAATTTGCATTTTTACCCCTTTTAAATTTCTTTTTAAATGCCATAGTATTTTAATGTTTCTCATTTTCGCCTAACAAATATGTAAATTTGGCGAGACCAACTATGTAAATTTTACCTCTTATAATTATCCACCTTGATTCTTTTTTTTTTTATGCCCATTCACTATTCTTACCATTACCTTTTTTAATCTTTACATGTTCATTCCTTGTTTTTACATTTTGCATTTTTTTTACATATTACCCTTGCCTTTAATCGCTTTTTCACAAATGCTATTTTTCTTATATCATCCAATGTTTTGTCAATGCTATCATATTAATATTTTTCCTTCATATACATTTTAATAATTCATGCATTTTATTTTTCCTTCCTCATTTTTAATATTATATATGTGCATTTTTCTTGTCTATTTCCAATCTATTGGTTAATAACAAACCAATATGATTATGGAATATCACCTTTTTACTCTCAACCATATTTTTGTTATCATCATTCACACTTTGTAATTTCCAATCTATTGGTTAACAATAAACCAATATGATTATGGATTATCACATTTTTATTTTCACTTGCTCCCAATTGTTTTGTTATTATTCATTTTTATCATTTATATAATTTTGTACGTTCCTGTCTATTGGTTACCATATTTAAAACCAATATGATAAGTGAATATCACCTCTCACATTATTTTCTTTCCATCAATCATTTTATCTTTTTTTTTAACAATATATTTTTTTTTATCACTTTTCTCTGAATGAACCCATATTATTTTCTTCACAGGGGGGAAATGTTATATCAAACTATTTTACTTGAAATGTTATATTAATATATTATTTGAAATGTTATATTGAAATATTTTATTTAATAATGTTATATGTTAAAATGTTGTTTTATTTAAAGTTATAATTTCATTGATATAAATACTCTGTTTTAATCGACCGCCAGAGGTCACGCTTCTACTATATAAACTGATTGTTGTTCTTCCCCGTTGGTCGACTCAAGGTTTTTGTAATTATGTAGATAATCTTTTGTTATATTTATTTATACGCCTTAAGACAGGCATTACTTTAATCAATTATGTTTTTCATATGTAATTCATTCCTCAGCGCGCGCTCAATAAAGAAATCTATAATCAAGACTATATTATTCAACCACGACTGCACCGCCATAGCTTAATCCCCAAGATGATCCTAAATACAAGCAGAAAATCATATCTTTTTTTGCATTATATAAGATATATATGTCATTAAAAAAAACGTATATTCCAGATATGTTACCTTTCATGCAGTCGTGGATAAAAAAAATGAAGAATAACCTTTTATGTTTTCCTTAAATTATATTTATTTTCATTATTTCTCAAAGCAAACAGTTTTTCATACAAAGACAACTAACATTTTTTTTAAATAATAGCAAATTAGGTTATATTCTTTTTGTTTGGCATTCCTTTACATTTTAAAATTTAACTCTGTGTTTAGTTCTTATTTTTAATTTGTTTATTTAAATTATAATTTCAGTTATATTAGGAAAACAATTTTAATAAATATTATGGTTATGTAATTATTTTGTTCTAGGATTATATTATGTCATATATACAGTAGAACCCCTGATAATTTGGATTATAGATTATTAACACAAGGTAATAAGACCAAATCCAAATAAATAAATAGTGTGTGGCATTTTGGTAACAGCGTTGTTACCAAAACGTCGCACAATATTTATTCATTTGGATTTGATCATATTACCTTGATTAGGACCCATCTATAGTGAACTCCAATGGGACAGAGCTTCTGGTTCACTATAGCTACACACGGTTTGGCTATTTTTTTTTACTTTTCAAAATTTTTAGACCGTATAATCAAAGGACAGCCATGCATACAGGAAAAAATAGCCACTAAATATAAGGGTAATTTTGTTTTAATTTCCTTAATTGAACTCTTTCCTTACATTAATACTGGATATCAAGTCATTTTATAATAGGTTCTTATATCAAGTATTACTAGTGAGGGTACCAGTACTAAGACAACCAATCACAAAAGTACATGAGATTGCATAGCGTGTTCAAATGGGTCGCTGCATAAGTCGATATCCCAATCGGCCCGCGCTGTCGAATCGCCAAACCATTTGGCCTCTGTCGTGGGGTTACAGAGACAGTGTCAGGGTGATCACATACGCAGGGCAAGTTGGGAAACCGATCTTAAACAGCGGCACATGCCAGAGTTACGTCTACAAGTGGCCGTTGATGACCGGTGTTAACAATGAGGTGAGGAGTCTGAATCACTCTGGTGATCAGAATCCTCTGTGCAGAGGCTTGGCTTAAGTCTATCCGAGACCTTTAGGAAATCCAGGCAGGCTCGCTAAGTGCCCCTGTTGAAAATAGTCTTTGAGTGACCGCGGAATTCTACTGCACAGGTGGAAAGAAGGGGGAATCTAATGGCATCAAGGCTGCTGCACTCTAGCACGATGTGCGACAGAGTTTTACAGCGTCGCAGTAAGGGTAGGAAGGTTCGTCAATGACGCCTATGCTGTGGGCGAAACTGTCCGTCCACGTGTGTCTCGATAGCAGGCCAACCACGATGTGCTCGCTCGGGACGATGTTCGCATACCTTTTGTCTAAAAGACTCATTTGAGTAAGGCAAAAGCGGGGTGTGGATAGAAGGATCTAGAGAGAGGAATCTGCTCTCCCATGCTCCACGCGCCCGCCCCTAGATTGCCCATTTTAAAAACGACAAAGGAGGAAGTTTTTAGCAGCTTGGGTTAGCAAACTCAGCACCCCACTTTGCGAGTGTATCCGCAATGTCATTACCCACGTTCCCACTGTGGCCCTTGCTCCATTGTATGGTGCACCTGTTCCCATTGCGATTCATGCACGAAATCAGTAGCAGAGCTCTGTCGATAAGGTAATTTCCAGTCTTAGAGTTCAGAACTGACTTTACGACAGAGATGTTGTCCAGGAAGAATCCTTAAGTTAGGTGATCTGGTAAAATGGTTGCATTTCCAAGTCTCTTAACTAAACCAAGGGCTTCTACCAGAAAGACAGAACAATGAGGGGACAGAACATGAGATTCACGTATTTCAGGTGCACAATCGAGACAAGAGAACCTGTACACGCCGGCGCCAACTCCATATCTGGTTTTGGAACCATCTGTATAGTATGCCACGTGGAAGAAAAGAGCAGGAATATTACTGGGAGTGGAGTAATAGGGGGGGGGGGGGGGGTAAGGGAGAGGATGTGGAAAGGATGGAGGCTCAAGTGTAATTTCAGCTTCCACCAATCCATACTTTTTAAGGTATAGCTCAGTTTTAGCCAAGATTTCCAGATCGAGAGGAAAAACTCTAGAGAGGGTGATAAGGGCAGCGTTGCTGGTTGAATTGAAAACTCTAAAAGTTGTCACTAGGGAAGGCCTCTGAGCTCTCAGTAGAACATTTAAGGAGCGTTGAGAAAGATTAGGAAACCACACCGGCAAGGCAATGGCAAGAGAAACCTGTTCAAGGTATTTATTATTTTATCATTTTTGATCTTTATATTTTTCTACTCTGTAAACTTCCCACATTGCTTATCTTTTTTTATCATTCATAATTTGTATTTTCCCCCTAAATGAATTGCTGTGTCATCCTGAACTTTGTGTTTCCTAATTTTCCACATAGCAATATATAAAAATAGTAGATGATCTCTTGAGGTAAAGTACACTAGTTGAACACACACTGAATGCAGAGTGTCTATCACTCACTCAGGGCCTCTTTGTACCATGTTTACTTTGGATAAATCAAGGCTGTTCGGATCTATTTTTGTTATTCAAATATAAATTACCTAGCTTTATTATAGGATAATAATTTTCATAATTTATTGTGAATTAGGAAAGAATAATCCACCACATTGACTTTCTACAAATTGCCCATTTTTAATTTATGGTAACATGAATTTGAATGTAATACATTTTGGGTTTTTTCAAACTCCATTTAAAAAGAATATAATTTTATTGTGTATATACAAAATATTTAAAAAAAAAGTTATTTTCAACTTTAAATCAAATCATTCTATATTTCTAGTAAACACAGGGTGTGTTTGATTTAGTAGGTTTCCTCGCACACAAGGTATTTCATCTTTGATCCAAACTGTGCCATTTGTTAACTAACATGTTGTTCCACTTATTACCATGTTTTTGGTTCAAGTAGAGATATAATTCTAACTATACCATTGGTCAACTAACTGGTAGTATTCTACTAACTACTTGTGTTTGGTTCAGGTAGAGATACAATCCTAACTTTACCATTGGTCACTAGAACACAGTGTTCTTCTATAACTAATACTTGTTTTATATGTTCCAGATAGAGATACAATCCTAACTTTACAATTGGTCACTAGAACACAGTGTTCTACTATAACTATATATATATATAAATTTTATCATTAATTTAGAATTAATATGTATGCACACAATTATTTACCGTTGCACTGTTGTATATAATTCCCTATTTCAAGCACGATGTGTAGACAAAATAATAAAAATGGTATTTACCGTAATCTATATATATATAAAAATGAATGTCTGTGTGTCTGTGTGTGTGTCCTCTATGGATTCAAAAACCATACATCCAATCGCCGTGAAATTTTGGGATATTATTAGGCATATCCCCGGAAAGGTTTACGAAAAATAATTTCTTGAATATCTTTAATATCCTTAGAGTTATTTGCAGATTTGTAGCTTTAACTCGCAAGCAGCGCCACCTTGCGACAGAGATAGGCTTAGGTCTGCCCCCCCGTCCGGCCGCCGGCCATTGGACAGTCCAAGTTCCCACCGACCAATCAGAGGGATCAAGAGGTTCTGGCGCGCGGGGGCAGAGTTGGTGACACAGCTGTGCAAAGCCTCGCGGGTGACCTCCGGGAACTACGTCCATCTTCCATAAACGACCATGATTTTATTCAACTTATCGAGTATTTTTCAAGGGACCGGGAAAATATGTTCACTAGATAAAATGATTTTGTAATGTAGAAAATTAGGAAAGACAAAATTCAGGATGACACGGCACACAGGGACCGGGAAAAAATGATCACTTTATCGAGAGATTCACGACCATGATTTTATTCAACTTATCGAGTATTTTTCAAGGGACCGGGAAAATATGTTCACTAGATAAAACGATGATTTTGTAATGTAGAAAATTAGGAAAGACAAAATTCAGGATGACACAGCACACAGGGACCGGGAAAAAATGTTCACTTTATCGAGAGATTCAAATTTACGAGTTTCAAATTATCAAAATATATCTTTTTTTTATAAGTTTATAGAGAATTGTTTTAACAAATGTTCGTTAAACAAACCTTTACTCGGGTAAAACCTCGGGCGAAGCCGGGTACATCCGCTAGTATTATATATAATTGTTAGCTGTATATATACTGAATGTAATGTTTAAATCAAAGATACAATTCTTTCATTGGCCTTGTAGAACGAGAGTGGTGTACGCTGTGCGCGCATGCTTTAGTGCAAAACACAAACATCCTCAATAAAGAGAGGCGAGTTGCCCCTCGAAATATTGGAATAATAAATTCATTAAAAAATCCAATATATGCATCTTTTTTAAATATAACTATATATATAATACATGTTTTATATGGTCCAGGTAGAGATACAATCCTAACTTTACAATTGGTCACTAGAACACAGTGTTCCACTATAACTAATACTTGTTTTATATGGTTCAGGTAGAGATACAATCCTAACTTTACCATTGGTCACTAGAACACAGTGTTCTATACTATAACTAATACTTGTTTTATTTGGTTCAGGTAGAGATACAATCCTAACTTCACAATTGGTCACTAGAGCACAGTGTGTTCTACTATAACTATATATATAATACTTGTTTTATATGGTCCAGGTAGAGATACAATCCTAACCTTACCATTGGTCACCAGAACACAGTGTTCTATACTATAACTAATACTTGTTTTATTTGGTTCAGGTAGAGATACAATCCTAACTTTACCATTGGTCACTAGAACACAGTGTTCTACTATAACTAATACTTGTTTTATATGGTTCAGGTAGAGATACAATCCTAACCTTACCATTGGTCACTAGAATACCGTGTTCTACTATAAATAATACTTGTTTTATATGGTTCAGGTAGAGATACAATCATAACCTTACCATTGGTCACTAGAACACAGTGTTCTACTATAACTAATACTTGTTTTATTTGGTCCAGGTAGAGATACAATCCTAACCTTACCATTGGTCACTAGAACAGTGTTCTACTATAACTAATACTTGTTTTATATGGTTCAGGTAGAGATACAATCCTAACTTTACCATTGGTCACTAGAACACAGTGTTCTACTGTAACTAATACTTGTTTTTTTTTTTGGTCCAGGTAGAGATACAATCCTAACTTTACAATTGGTCACTAGAAAACACAGTCTTCTACTATAACTAATACTTGTTTTATTTGGTCCAGGTAGAGATACAATCCTAACTTTACAATTGGTCACTAGAACACAGTGTTCTACTATAACTAATACTTGTTTTATTTGGTCCAGGTAGAGATTCAATCCTAACTTTACAATTGGGCACTAGAACACAGTGTTCCACACACACTATAACTAATACTTGTTTTATTTGGTTCAGATAGAGATACAATCCTAACTTTACAATTGGGCATAGAACACAGTGTTCTATATTATAACTAATACTTGTTTTATTTGGTTCAGATAGAGATACAATCCTAACTTTACCATTGGTCACTAGAACACAGTGTTCTATTATAACTAATACTTGTTTTATTTGGTCCAGGTAGAGATTCAATCCTAACTTTACAATTGTTCACTAGAACAGTGTTCCACTATAACTATTCTCTTTGTCTGTTTGGCCCAAGTAGAGTAACCATCCTAACTATACCATTTGTCACAGTGTTCCACTATAACTATTCTCTTTGTCTGTTTGGCCCAAGTAGAGTAACTACCCTAACTATACCATTTGTCACAGTGTTCCACTAACTAATCTTTGTGTTTGTTTTGTCCAGGTAGAGATCGTAGATGATGTATCCAGTGATATATAGGAAATCTCTCCACTCTAGTCCCTTTTAGTCTTTTATACTATTTGTCTTACTACACCCCGCAATAAACAACATTGCTGGTACTATTCTGGTTTCATCCTGTCTTAACACAGGTTTATACCATGTTAATTCACCCCTCATAAACCTCACTTTTAAGCCAAGTTGTTAATGGTGTAATAAACCAAAACCTCTCTATAAGGAACCTCTCAAACCTTCCCTCATGAGTGTGAACTTTAGGGTTTTCAACATAACAAATTATCCTTATAATTAGGTTAATAATAAGTCCTAAAAATAAATTCTAATTAAAATACTAGGCCTATTACAAATAATATTTATTAAAATGTTTAAATTCCATTTATTTATTAACTAGCCAAAATACCTGTCTACACTCGGTTTTTACCTGATTGAACGTTTGCCTAACGAAAATTTGATAAAAATATTTCCAGAAAAAAACATATACTCTCTACTGAATCTTGTAAAGATAAATTGTTGTTTGTTCACTTTCCTTCATCAAATCGACTAAATAAACCTTTGGAAATTTTTGCATGTTGTGGTTGCTGTATTTATATATAAATATTAAAAAATAATTTTATCAAAGACTAAAATTAGACAATAACAAACATTTTACATATTTTGTTATAAAAAATTGGATAATTACACAGGTCTACAAAACTCAAAGTAGTTGTACCTTATAGCATATATATATCCCTGTGCATCAAATATCTCTCGGAGTTTTTTTTCTGAATCCCGATATATATATGCTATAAGGTACAACTACTTTGAGTTTTGTAGACCTGTGTTATTTTACAATGACACTTGATGACCTAACTTTGCCCAGCTTCTTCCCCAGTGAATATCTGCTAGGCAAATATCGCTTAACATATTGTAATGACGCTTTCCAGCGGTCGTTGTTTGCATACAAGGTTCCATGTAGGTTTGTTTGTTAATACAGCTGATATACTTATTGCCAGGAGCTGTTAATGGAATAGAGAACTAGGTAGATGGACTTGTCCCAAATATCTTCAATCAGAAGGATCCTCCTTGTCTACGGCCGGCTCCCGTCCAGGTCGGGTCTCTGACATCGTCTTGTAGAAGACAACTCTCCGGGCCTTCCCCTCGCCGCAGATCTGACCAGACTGTCCTTGTCTCCCACACACGAATGCTATTTTTGACATCTTTCTTCCTCACACATGGCAGCTGAAGTCCACCCATCTACTCTGGAATCTTGACCTCTCAGATGTCATCCATTTTATAATATATTATTTAATTTAATTATTTTATTATTATCACTTTCTAATTATATATATATACTAGACGAATGGCCCGGGCAACGCCCGGGTTTTACCCGAGTGCATATATATTTTAAAAATGTTTTAATTAAAATACTATTCGTTACAATTATAAATTGGCGCCTATGACGTCTCTCTTGTATAACGTCCCGCCCCAAACTGTGTGTGTCTTGAAAATATAAAAATAAAAATGTGAACGGAAAAATATGTCCAGGGTAGCCTAGTGGTCATGGCATCTGCCCGGTAAGCGGAAGGTCGTGGGTTCGATTCCCATCCCTTGACACTTTTTTTATTTTATCCATTCTGACCAAAATCTATCTGTGAACTTCACACAGTGAACTTCACACAGACAGAATAAGGCAATTATATAAGTAGATAATCCAAATTGTGCCTTATCACACACTATTTTTTTATTTGGCCTTATTACCTCGTGTTTATAATCTATGACGTAATGCTGGCGGCGCGCGCCCGTTGGCTGCCGGCGAGCACGTGACCTCCCTGTGCGTGCGCATCCGTGACAGAACCGGCCCATGACGGTCGTGACTATATATAGGGATATTTTTTAAAACTATATAATAATGGCACTTTTAATATATGTCACATATCTTCCAATTAATTAGAGCTGATACTTCCGATCACACATACCCTTCTATTAAAATGTACACTGTTCCTATTTACTACCACCCCCATATTTTGTATATATGCTATACCTTTATTAATATAACCCTATACACCCTTATTTGTATTTAAACTAAAAATGGTGACGTCAAAATAAAAATACAAAAGGAGCAGTCAGCTGGGGACAGCTGCAGGCCAGAGGGGAGGAAATAGACGACGTCCAGATGGGGGGCCCCCCTCAGGGCTTTTTATAGATGACCCCTGTAAACAGGACAGATTTTAGCAGGGGGTCAGCGGCAGTATGTTCTAGAGTGTGTCCATTGGCAGACCGCTTCTGTCTCTCTCAGTCTCTCTTTCCATGTCTCGGTGATAGGCATCCAAGTTTGTATCATGGCCTCTACCTCTGACCCGTGGGCTGTCCCCGATCACTCTTGGTGCTAACATCTAGCCCTGCCTCTGCTTTTTGTTGTCCGCGTGTGGGAAGTATTTCAACATTAGCCTCACGTACTCGACTGCCAGTTCATCCATACGTCAACAGGACCATTTGCCACAATATTACATATATGTACAGTAGAACCTTCATGAAAGGACACTCTCGCTAGAGGATAATTAAAGGACAATTTTCATTGTCAAAATTACCATTTTTACAATTTAGTAACTCTTCTGCAAGAGGACACCTCTTCCTAAAGGACACTTTGGCTGTGTAATTAGGTGTCCTTAACAGGGAGGTTCTATATATAGTGTTTACACACATTAATATGTTATAATACCTTGAAGGTTGGCGTTCCACAACTGAAATATTGGTAAAATAAATTATATTTTGATCCAATATATGCTTTTTTAATTAAATATATATTTATTATATATATACTTTTGAGGATTTTAATTAAAGAACCATGAATAATATTTCACTCTTTACATTCATAATCTATATTAATAAAATGGAAATTTCATAAGTGGTGTTCACTAAAAACTTTCGTTACAATGCATCAATTTCGACCAAATTTTCAACATTTATGTAAAACGAGATGGAGCAGGTTTTGCTTAACATCAAAATATTTTTCCTAACTTTAACATACATAAATTTGCTGTTATCGATAAAATACAAAAAAATTCAACAGAGTTAAAGTGTTTACACTTTCAAAAGTGTTTACTTTGCGCTTCTTGCAAAATTAGTTCTAATCTTTTTTTATATATATTTATTTTATACTAGCGGACGTACCCGGCTTCGCCCGGGTTTTACCCGAGTAAAGGTTTGTCTAACGAATCTCTCGATATAAAGTGAACATTTTTTTCCCGGTCCCTTGAAAAATACTCGATAGTTGAATAAAATCAATATTAATTGGTTCCCTCAGTAATTGAAAGTTAAAGGAATAGTATCTTGCCTTGGAATTTTATCATTATTCTTGTCTCAAATAAATTGCCGTGTCATCCTGAATTTTGTCCTCTTTCCTAATTTTCTACATTACAAAAATCATCGTATCATCAAGATAATATTTAAAGCAGATTGTTGAATTATAACAGATAAATTAGAATATTTATCTTGATTATTTTTAGGCGAAAAGTTATTCCAAAAATTGTATTTGCTAGAAACCTTCCCAGTACTATACTAAATAACTTCCCAAAGTTTCATGGCGTTCCAATGAGTGGTTTGGTCAGGCATAAAGGACACACACCACATACATTCATTTTTATATATAGATATAGAAGATATATATACTTTTGAGGATTTTGATTAAAGAACATGAATAATATTTCACTCTTTACATTGATAATATTATATAATATTAGTAAATAATTTTTATTTAATAATAAAAAATCACTGAATAAATGAATTAATCTACCTTCGTGAAATGAATTGGTCCAACTGCTGTTTCATATACCTTGTTATCAGAAAATTTTAAAATTATAATGGCAAGTAAAACAAGCCTTCAGGAGTGAAATGAAATTGCTCCGAGCTGGACTCTATGCATCTCGAATTCAAGTTCGGTCAAATCTCTTGCGCTTTTAACGCCAGCGTCAATCAAATTAAACCTGCTCGCTACCAAGGCTAAATTAAGCGAAGAGCTACGCAGAGGCTTCATCAAAACTTTTCACTGCTCTCTGAACTGCGCTGAGCTTGCTCTCCAGGATGCCTATACTGGGATCAACCTCGCACATTCTAGTCTCCAGCCACTGGCAGAGACACCATCCAGACCCTCATGCTGAAACAGCAGCCATGATCCAAACTTCTCGAAGGTTAAAATCCACCTACGACAACTTGACAAGAGACTTCGAATCTCATATCGTAATTAAATCCGTAAATCCCTCTAAGGAATCTCGAGAAATCCTCAGTGAGGTAAAGACAGCAAACCCCTTCTCTCTTTACCTCAAATGTGTTAGTGCTTCAGTGAAAGGTAAACTGGTCATCTACACTAACACTAAGCCGGCAGCTACTGAACTAGCATCTAAGCTCAAGAATGCAATGCCATCCGAACTGTATTGTCAGGAACGAACGATTCACCCCACACTTCTCCAAAATGAAATTCATAAAATTCTGGAAAACAACCATCATTCAGAATCTA